>VXAX01006417.1:942976-961416 GCA_013399835.1 Leptocoma aspasia | reverse complement strand
GTGCGGGGTCGGTGTCCCCGTCCCGGGGGCGGCCGGGGGGCGGGGCGGGGGCGGCGCCGGCCCGGACGGACGGACGGGGCCCTTCCGTAAACACCGCCCGGCCCGTCCCCCGGCCTACCCCCGGCACGCCGGCACGGCCCATTGCCAGCGCGGGGGAGTCCGCCGAAGCATCTTCCCGTGCCGCCGCGTATTTCGCCACGCTTAGTGCCCGGTCGCAGGCAGAACGAGGAGATGCGGGCAGTTTCTACGGGCATAAGCGGAGGCTGGCCCAAGCGCCTCGGATAACTCGCCGGTGGCAGACAGGAAAAGATGACGCACCTCCCCCCTTCCACCGTCAGAGATGGACGTGCCCGAGGAAGACACTAATAGTCCGGACTGGGTCTTTAAATCTGAGGGGGGGCTGTGCGCGGCCCCGGCGAGCGCCGCGCAGGACGGCGAGGGGCAGCGGTGAGTGACCGGCTGGGGACAGCGGGGCAGGGCAGGGCTGCTCCGGCCGGCCGGCGGAGCTGACACGCGGCGGGGTGTCCGGGCACGCTGGGCGATGAGCCGCGGGGTGAGTCCGGGTCAGCGCTGGCTCGGGGGCTGCCACCCTCCTGTGCGGTGTGGGTGGCAGGGAGGTGGTGGACTGGCCCGTCGCCCTGCTGCCCCGGTGGGGCACCCGCTGCAGCAGGTGGGTTTCGCCGTTCTGCGCTCGGTCCGTAGTTCTCCCCTTGCCCCGCGTCTCCTGGGCTTTCGCCATCCCTCAATGTCCGCCGGGACGGTCCGCCCCGCCGGGCGCAGCCGCAGGGTCCCCCCCTGCAGCGCCGGTCGGCAGGGCGGGGGCACCCCGAGACCTCCCCGGGGAATGGGGGCCGAGGTGCTTAGGGGTGGATGTCCGGGCTCGCCTTCTCTGGGGCTGACAGGGAGTGTTCCCTCCTTGCTTCTCCCCCGGACTCCCTCCCCCCAGCACCGTCCTTGGAAACGCTGTTTGTTTTGGTCGGCGGGTGCCAAACTCCTGCCTTTGCTAACTGTTAAAAACATGGGGCCGGGGGAGGAGACAGGCAGCCAAACAGATGGAGGAAGAGGAGGAGCCGCCGGCTCCCTTCGGTGTCGCTCCCCCGCGGGGGAGGGGAGCGGGCAGGACGTCCCCGGGCTCCCCTCGGGGGCCGCGGTCCCTTGTCCCGTCACCGACCTGTCCGGGCGGAGGTCACTCCCGCGGGCAGCGCTCGGGGCACTCGGCCGCATCTCGCTCTCGCCGATACAGTTTTTTAAGCCTTCGCAAAGAGAAGCGTCTCTTCAAGGAGACGGAACTGTGGAACTAGAAAGCTAAAGGGGAGAAATGTCGGCTGTAAGCCGTGAAAATTGAGGCGGGAGGAAATGCAAGTAACTCCTAACAAAAGCTCTTTTCTGTTCTCGTGTCGTGAGTGCTAACAGAGGTGGAGTCAGTGAAAGGGAAACTCGAGACCAAATGAGATTCAGTCGGTGCCAGCTTGAAGATAGTAAGAATGTGAGCCGTGCAGAATAAACAAAGTTAAGACCTTCACAGTGGTAGAACTGGACAGAGCACTCGTAAGTCTCTGTGTCCATGCACACTTCTTTTGAACAAAGCAGGGCTGTGGAAAACCGTTCCTTGAAGATGGTATCTGAAGAAAAAAACCCAACAAACCGTGAAACTGTCTTACTCCCTCCTCCCCCCAGATGCTTCGTAAAATAACTTCTAAAGCAAACTTGCAGAAATAAAATGCGTGTTTGTGTCTTCTAAAACTAACCTGATCTTGCAGTCTTGATAAGTTCTAAATGAAGAACCGAGTTAGGTGATGCAGTAACCAATTAAGAGCAAGATGCCTTTAAGCATCTACAGTTTTGTATTCATTTTCTTTTTACTAAAAAGAATAATACCCATCTGTCTAAATAGCAGAAATGTGAGAATTTATTTTGTCACTGTTAAATTAGCTAGAATCTTGGGGCTGGTACATGTAGAAGATACTTTTAGCTTGGTCTCCCAAAGAGTTTATCCTTAAAAAACCCTACAGTATGGTACTGGTTGAAAGAACACAAATGGTGTGATGAAGCCCACTGTGATGGTGTCCAACGTAATGTAAATGGGGGTAGTCTTTAATGCAGCAGAGTAAAGCAGGTTGTAACCTCAGGCTGACCCTTTAATAGAACAGTCGGGATATTAATATGTGCATTAAAACAACAGCCTAATACATAATAATTAATGAGCAAATAAAAAATAACAAGATGGTATTGCTTATCCAAGATGGTGAGTTACAAAGAGATCTTGTAAGGCTGAAGGACTTTTTGAAATATTTTTATGTGACCATTATACTAATTTAAACTTAAAGTTCTAAATTAACTTGGCCATTAGTTATTAATGAGAACTTTTGTGCTATCTACAAAAAAATGTAAGGAAAGTCAGCTCTTCCAGTCTATGCTATAAAGCAAAAATTAAGTGACTCAGTTGTCTATTGTTGTAACTCGTTAGAAATGCCATTTTTGGTTTGTACTTACCTTTCAGATGCTCAATGACTGTATTTTGGCCTAAGTGTATTTAGATGGCCCCTGCAGGTTCTGCTTGTATATTCATGTACGTTTAGTTTGATGTGTTTATCTTTTAAATTTAGGATTTTGCAATAATGTCCTGAATCTGCAGAGTACACCCATTCTTGCTTCCCATTGTGTTTGAAGCATTCTACTAGGAGATGTATTTAGTGTGGCAAAATATTGCAGTTGTTTTTTGTGTGTCATCTCCTGTTGCAGTGTTGAAATTTCTTACTTAAATTAACCCTTGTGAAGCACTCTGCTGACAGCTCTGCTTTCTGTATGTGTGCATGTGTTGTAGGAGCAGGTTATGGTCTTGATACTTCAACATGCAAAGGACCTCTTTGAAATGCAACAATTTGTTGGCAGAAGATCCTTTGCTGGGACTAGTGCTTAAGGACTTAATGTATATAGACTTCTAATTTTGCCTTAACCACTTGATCTCCTTGGAAATCAAGATGGGGTGGAAAATGGCAGCGCTGACTCGCCTTCATGGCTGGTTTAGTGCTTCTCTCAGAAGCACCTTGCAAAGCGGAATATTTATTAACATTGTCATTCCTGGAGGAAAGAGGAAGGTCATGAAATGATGATGTGTAAATTGTGTGAGAGTATCTGAGGTTTTAATGGCCATTTACCTTCTTCCGTGTTCTTAGCACCTGAACTGAAGCAGTAGACACACCGTGAAGTGCTCGTACTCAGCAAGCCATTTGCAAGACTTTGGGCCACAACACTGCGAACAGTTAATCAAACCTTTTGATGGGCCACGTCCTGCAACATTAATCTTGTGGAGGTTAGTTATTTGTATGGAAATAAAGGGGCGTTGTACAAGATTAAAGCCTGGAAATACAGCCTTCTTATATTGATTTAAAAAAAAAGAGTTGGAGAGTAATAAAAACTTTGCAGGCTCTGTACTGTGTTACTGTATTTAAGTGAGGAGTTCAACATGAAGAACCTCAAGTATGTTCTATAATTAGTCACAACTAGTTTCTGGTCAGCACTAACTTTGGGATCTGTGACAAAGATTTTAATTGAAGAAATAGTTTGTTTCTCCTCTAGCATTAGCTAGTGACCCATTTCTAATTGTAATGTAAATACAATTTCAAAGCCAAAATATCTCTGCTTTTTGGGTTTTTTAGGTTCTCTTGCAACTCTGTCTTGTTTAGCCAATACTGTTTGAAATATTTGCTTGTTAAAAATTATAAAATTGCTGTTCTAATAAGAGTTATGATGCTTAGGATCACAGGTAATGCTGTAAATTCTGAATGCATGGACTTCTGTGTTCTAGTGAAGTGTCTCTTACTGGTTTCTCCAGTACAGTGATAAACTGTTAGCTGTGTTCTTGCTAATGTGACCAATTCTTTTCACAAAAAAGCCCAGCATAAAGTATGACATAAATAAGGTGCTCAAGTGCATCCTCTTTCCTCTTAGGAGAAGAGGAAGAGTAAACATAAGAAATGTTAATCATCTCAACAGGGGAGTGCTCATCAGTGTAGTAGCTCCTCAAGTTGTAAAGGCCTAACTTTAACTAGGTGCTAGCATAAAGAAATCTTCATTTTCACTACCTTTTATCTATCCCAGGACCCCACAATATGTTGATTCACATAAGTGCAGACAAAGATCATCCTTTTATTGCCAAAAGTGTCTTTTTTCGAAGTTCAGCAGTTGCAAAGTGTGGTATTCCCTGCCTACTGAAGTTGATGTCGTTTAATGAAGCTATATATTAGTTAAATTTGCTGATGGAAACCATTGCTGCCTATGTCTCTTCATAAAGTCCACTACAGAATGCTTCATGGCCATAATCAGAGATGGACAGCTACTTTTGGTATCTGGGTCAAATTCCTTTGGTAGTAATTACAGCTGACTTCCAGGTTCTCATTTTAATATTATTATAAACATATTTTTCACTTCCTGTCATGCAGTTATTAATCATCTGTATCACACTGTGCAGCTGTCCACATTTTTTGCAATTGCAGATTATCTGCCTGGGAGGCAGTTTCTTTACATAAACAGAAACCCTATAAAGCACAACACTTCTCAGTGGAGGTTGTTGTCTGTGCTAAATAGAATGTTAGAGGCTCAGAGTTGCCATTCGACTTAAACCAGAAAACCTATCCACCTTCACCCCTAGGAGGAGTGGTTTTTGGGTCTGTGCCATTGTTGATCTGATTCTGAGCACAGACCCACCTAAAGCAGCAGGCCAGACTATCAGCTACACCCTGTCAGAAATGTAATATTCTGAATTACTTGCCTGTTCTCCCCCTGCAACCTCTGTGTTTGCCTCACAGTCGTTACACTTGGTGCAGCCAGTTTGTGGAAGGAAACTCATTGCTACACACCACTTCTTTGTGAAGTCAGGTGGGGGATGGTAACATCACGAGATGCCTTTATGGACATTGAAAACTACCAAAATTCTTGCAGCAAGCAGCTTCAGGGGTTCCTGTGGGTAGTCTTTCATTTTTTAAAATATAACCAATTTAGGGACCGTCTCCAATGTAATCATTAAGGTATGAAACAGCTGAAGATACAAAGCTTTTTTTTACAGAACAGGTGTCGTTTGTTGATAACTGTATGATTCTGCATGTCAAGCCAGATCCTTTCCTTTGCTTTTCCTGTTTGATCTTCATTCACAATACAATGATCAGTAGCTGACTTTTGAGAAACAAACAAAAAAATTGGTTTTATGGCAATTGTTTGTCTTTCCAGGTCTTGTTTACTGTGTAAACAAGGTAAAGGGAATCAGAATGCCTCTCAATGATGACCAGAACAGTGACTCAGATTCTTCTCGTCTCTCGGAAAGCACAGCTTCTTCCAGTGACTCGGAATATTCCAGGCAGAGCTTTAACAGTGATTCTTCAAGCAAACCCAGCTCCCCAGCGTGTAAGCCTATTTCAGCCTTACCTGCATTGTGCATGAACCAATAAAGCTAACTTACCTTGTTTCTCTTTGCTGTCCTGGGTAGAACCTGGGATTCTCAATCTGTATAAGAGTATTAAGAGAGAGGCATGGCTTTCTCTCGGCTGTGAAGCAGTGCATCTCCTGTGTGTGGACCACCAGCAGCAGCTGTATCCATGGGGGTCTCCCTGTGCCCCTCCTTCCCTTCAGAAGGTGTAAGAGAAGTGTGTCGCCATGGTCTTCCTAACCTTGACATTGGTAGCAGCCTCCCACTCAACCAGATATGCCTTTGTGCAAAGGGTGGGTTTCTTCTGTTTGATCCCTGCACTTAAAAATTAATTCTGTAACTTACAGATTTGTAATACCATACCAAGTTACATGTAGTTCATCTTGAATTCAGGTTTTTCTTCCATAAATATTAGAATCAAACAGAAAACACACATTTGCACAAGGAAGATAATTTGAGTAACGGTAAATAAAACCTTGGTTAAGATGTGGTTCATGTGTGTCTGTAAGCATGCAGACCATTTGCAGACCATGCTTACGTCTTACAGCTATGTAAATGAAGTCTTACATTAAAACAAGCTTATTAGTGGAGCTGCAGTTGGCAGCTGGCTCTTTGTCTTTCTTTGTTACCAGTCTTCCAAATACTAAATTAAATTACAGAATTTGAGGATTTAGAAACTGGGAATTTGCTCTTGTTTTCCAGTGTAGAGTTTGCTTTGTTATTGCTGCTATCACCTAAAAAAATAGTATAACTTAATTCCACAGCAGACTGAAGGCCTGCTGATCTCAAGTGAGGGGATTTGCAAGTCAGTGACTTCAGAACCTTTTCAACAGGCAATATAGCCATCATGTGCTTGGAATTAATAGTGGACATAGGGTATCTGTTACTGCCCATGCTTTTGGTTGGATGGCTTTGACAGAACAATTAGTAGGAAATCTGTGGAATGCAAGATCCCATTTTAAAGGAAAAATTATATCTTAGTTCAGATGCGGAAATATGAAAATGCTCCTCAAAATGTTTTGAGGCTTGTGTTGTATTTCCCCACAAACACACACACCCCTGATAAACTGGGAGTTTCCTGAGGTAGTGTTTTAGGAAGATATAAAGACTTGGCAATCTTGGGTTGCTTCTTCCAGAGTACTGGAGTTCAATTAGCAAGCAGTAAAATTTCTAAGTTTTAGTATATTCAATTGCACTTATGAGCTTGATAAGTGCTAGATATTTGGTTTGAATTAATCTTGTTTGTTCCAGCAGCAAGCCCTCCCAAGGTTGTCACATTTGATGAACTAATGGCAGCTACAAGAAATCTGTCAAACTGGACTCTAGCTCATGAAATTGCTGTAAATGCAAATTTTTGCATAAAACATGAAGACTACCCAGAAAACAGGTAAGAGCCTGAATTTTGCAAAAAGCAGCACTGGATTGGAAAGAGAGGAGAAATTAGTGGAGTAGTCTAGATCATGTTTTGGGAGCTGATGATCCACCACCCAGGAAAGATGTGGTTGCAGGGCACAGTATCTGGGGAGGTGTGTTTCCCAACAAGTGTTCAGTCTCATCTAGAACAGTTACAAGGATGAAAGCTAGTTGGGAGTCTTTTCCATATCTAATTGACTTACTCCACAGCTTTGCAGGCACGGTGAAACAAATTGTACACAAGGCATTTTGGGATCATTTGGAATCGGAACTGAATGAAGATCCTCCAGAATACGAACATGCTATCAAGCTCTTCGAGGAAATTAAGGAGGTAATGTTCTTCCTTCTCTGTATTGTTTTGTCAGCTTAGCTTTAAGAGTCCCTTAGTTTGCTGAAGGGTCTGCTTAACTTAGCTGAGCCAACACCTTCTAGTTTTTCTTTTATAAATATGAAGTCGTGATTATTCAGAACTGAAAATAGATGTCTATTTTCTAATATTGTCTATGTAGTATATATTTATGTTAACCAGGAATATGGCCACAAACAAACAGTGGCATGTTCACTCAATTTTCACTGCACAGTGATCAGTTGAAAGTAATTTCTTTTCCCAAAGCTTCACATCTCTACTAGCCTGTTTCCAGAACCATACTGTGAGCTTAGGGCATGAACAAGAGTATAAACATGACTGCAGCTGCCCACTTAGACTTCATTGTTTGATTATCGCACAGGTGAGCATACAAACCTTCAATCCTGGCACAATACTAAGTCTTTCAGAATTTTAAGTTAGTAAATGTTTGTTTTACAGGGTAGGCTCCCAGCTTTTGAACAAGTCTAGCTGTTGATTTGCTTTTTGTTTTATTGGCTTTGAGCATTTTTGCAGAATTGTACTGGGGTTTTTTTTGGTTTTTTTTTTTTTTTTCCAAACAGTCCTTTTTTCCCCACAACATTTGATAATGTTCAGTCTTAAAATGTCTGGTTATAATCTGTCAGCTATATACACCTGACATGAATATTAAAATTTCACTCAAGTGTGCTTACTAAGTGGTTTGGTTTTTATTGATAAGCTTTTCCTTTTTTCCTCCCTCTAATTTAGATTCTTCTTTCCTTCCTGACTCCTGGAGCAAACAGGATTCACAATCAAATTTGTGAAGTTCTTGATACGGATCTTATAAGACAGCAGGCAGAACACAATGCTGTTGATATTCCTGGGCTAGCTAACTATATCATCAACACTATGGGAAAGTTATGTGCTCCAATAAGAGACAACGACATAAAACAGTTAAAAGCAACTGACAATATTGTAGAGTTACTGAGGTTGGTATTTGAGTGTGGTTTTTGGAGGAAAAAAACTCCTCTCTGAAAGTGTAGTAGACAGTGGAAGGCGGGGGGTGGAGCTGGGTAAAGGAAGTCTAAAATTGTGTCAGTTTGCATAACACCTGTTCTCAAACTAGAGGAAAACTTCCTGAAGCATTAAAGGGGAAGAGTTCTGACACACTGATCAGATTGTGTATCTTACTTTGTGATGAAATGGGTAGGATACCTATATGAAACCAGGCAGCTCTGAATATCTAACCAACAACTCTTGCAGTAATCTGTTTCAGAAACTCTTTTTTTCTGTCTTGTTCATTCTTACAAAATGTAAACAGCATGCTTGTACTGTTTCTTCTTGAAGTGTTAATTGCATGCTTCTTCTGGAAGGCCAAACTTTGGATTTAAAAGCTCTTTAGTTAAGATCTTATTACTTGAACTTGAGTAAAACATTTGCATAACAGGGCAGAAAACAGTGCTCCTGAGGTACACTGAAATATTAAGAGTAAATGGTAGTTGTTCTACTGTGTATATATAAGGATCAAAGCAATTGGGTCAGAAGGATTATTTCTCTTAATGCAATCAGTGACCAAAAAGTTAAAATCTGTTAATTTAGACTGAAATATACTGATTCATGCTGTTTTTGAAAAACTGACAGTTACAGGGCTGTAGCTTTTAGTGATGCTACATTAATCCTGTTCTCTTTAACGTAGCTCAAGCCTTATATATACTACTCCTTGAAGAATTCCGGATAATAGGTAACATATCTGTTACTCTGAAATGCCAATACAGGAGTTCACTTCTCCCAGAATTGAAATTAAAGTGATAATGTACATGTGCTTCACATGTGCTGGTGAAAATCAATAGACTAAATTAAACTCTAAGATCTTAAATTCCTCTTTTCAGACAAATATTCCGTGTTTTGGACCTGATGAAAATGGATATGGCAAATTACACAATTAAAAGCCTCAGACCGTACCTCTGGCATAACTTGGTGGACTACGAAAGAACAAAATTCCAGGAAATTCTTGAAGAAACACCAAGTATGTACCATGCTATATTTAAATTAAACTTTCCTTTAAAAAGAAGACTATTTAAATACATGCTGTGAAAACTTTATAAGTTGCAGTTAACTTAGAGGAGAACTTCAATTTCCTGTCTGTATCTAAATAATGAGAAAATTTTTTGACAAACAAGCTGTCACTGGATGATTGCTTAACTTGCTGTCAAGTTTGTTTTATCTGTAATCTGGGGCACCTTCAGACAAATTTACGTTTGCCAAATTGGTTGGTGTCTGAAAAACAGGCAAGTGGTGACTCTTGCTGTTCTGGATGCAGAAGCCCTACATAAGATGAGATTTTTCTCTTATGTGTGCAACAGTTGTGTTAGTGTGAAGTAAACATGTAAAACCTGTTAGTGTGCCTGAAAGCTGGAAGGGGTAAGATCAATTTTTTAATAAACAAAATGCAGGATCTGAACAAAACTTCTTAGATGATGCAAAGTCAACTTGATTCACTATTACTTGTTTTGTGTGATTTGGTTAAATGGTGTTCAGAAATATATCCTCCAAGAAGAATAAGTAAGTGTGCTTGCATCTGGAGTAGGGGCTTCTAAAATGGGAGCCCTGAGCCACTGATAGGGCCTGCAGTCTTCATATGTGCAGCCTGAGAGAAACTCTACCAAATAAAATCAAATGTTTTAATCTTCCTTCACCTCTACTTTTCAGTCTTATGCACTGTCTGATAAGTGGCCTCTCCAAAAAAGGGAAAATAATCCTTTGGGAGCTCAAACTTTGAGACTTCTATTACCTAAAAATCTCGTCTGAAGTCTTAACAATTTGTGTCTGGGTTTGTACAAATCAGGTGGGATTTAAAGGTGACCAGTGGAAGAAGATCAGTGGAAGAAAATGAGTGAGAGAATTACCATGTGTGAAGACTCAGCTACTATGTTTAAGTCTTCAGAAGCTGAATTCTCTTATGTATACAACTTTTTGTTCTCAAGGTAGTGCTTATTTTGAAGGCATGCAGTAAATCTCTGCTATTTGCAATGCTTAGGTGCCCTGAATCTCACAACAGAATGGATAAAGGAATCGATAGAAGATGAATTGTCATCTATTTCTGATGAGTCTTCATCATCCCCTGGTGCTGATAGTAGTTCAAAACCAATTATTAGTCCTACACTGGTGCTAAACAACGGCTACTTGAAACTGTTACAGTGGGATTATTGCAAAACAATTCCAGAGGTAAGAAGTATATTTTGGTGTCTTCAGATTACCAGCTATATGAAATCATTGGTGTGATACAATAATCCTGCTGTTGATGACAGTAAGTGAATATTCTCTCGCACTCCTTAAATTTCTGCACAGTAAATTTGAAACTTGGACATTATATTCTAGTCCAGTTTCTGAAATTCGAGATGGGCAAGTCAACAACCAGAAAAGAACAAGGTAAAGGTTGTTTTCCCTCTTTGCAATCGTAGCTCACCAGCTCCACCCTAAGAGCAGTCTTGGCTGTGGTCAAAGGCTGGGCCTTGTATTGACAATGCTTGGCTTTCTCTGTCTTTAAAAGAACTGACTGTAGCACCCTGTTCTCCTAACAGCAGCAGGGATTGGTGGGATCACTCTTTAGAACAGAATTGGTAAAAATTTGAGGCCTCTAAAGTAGGTATTTTCTCTTTCAATGTAAACTATTGCTTCAAGACTCGGTGTTCAGTTTTTCCTTCCAATTCCTGATTACTCACCCCCGCAACTTTCCATAAAACCAGTGTGAAATTGGCCATCAGTCAGGGCTAAAATCTGAATTTCCAGGAAGGGGCTTAGCTACATGTAGGTTGGCCTGGCAGGGAATTTGTTAAATGTCACGCTAACGCGCAACATGATCGCAGAGACACAGCACAGCCACAGCTGAGAGAAGGCAAGGAAAAAGAAAGTTTTATTTTGATTTTCGTATTATAAAGAGTTTTGGGAACAATCATCGATTGGAAGGTGAAGTTACCACCTCTGCAACTACACTGGTCAATGACAAAGTCCATCAAACCTTTCTCCTCCCAGGAGAAAGAATGAAAAACAAAAACACAATTAGAAAAACATGTGCATTTTGCTTGTTTACAAAAAGCAGTGTGAGAGACTGTCACAAGAATAAAAACATCAGAAGGCTGAAAATCAGAGCGACAGTTAAATACATGGGGATGCTCTTGGTGTTCTCAGTCAGTGGACAGAAGGGAAACCACTTTCTTACCTTTCTGTGAGCAGTTTTGAGTAAGAGCTACATACAGATGTCCTCTGGTAGATCTAGCTTGCCATACTATGAAATTGCTACCAACTACTGTTGGATGTTAATGGCCCTGTGCTGCTCAGGATGAATTCTTTGTAAGCTAAAATTAACTCCAGCTACATCTTGCTGTGGAGATTAGTTATGTTCTTGATATGATCAGCTGGCTTTTTGCCTGGGGGGGGTTAGGTATCACTTGCAGAACCTGCTATGGTGGTTGAATTGGTGCTGTGTCAAGCACAGTTGTTCATTATTATCCATCAGTTACAAATCTTGGCATTTTTTTCAAAAGACACCCAAATCCAGAAGGCTATTCTGTCTGTAACTTGGTCATTACAATGTCCTCTGGATCCTCTGAGCATTCCATGTCGTGGGCTGAATTGTTGGTTGCAAATTTGTCAGCAGTGATGAGGAGTAAGGTGTAGTGTCCTCAGTTTCCTCATTACTTTTCTTCCCACCACAGGTTTACTTCTGGTACTTGTACATAATGCCACTTCATGCTATACTACATATTTAGGGTATTTCAGTTGCTGTCTCCTCTGGGTTTGTCTGTTTGTGATTAAAAATAGTAGTGCTTCATGACTGCATCCTAGATCTGTCCTTTTCCTGTCTCTCTCCCTCCTTATTCCTAAATTAGTATTATTGTTTCAATTCTAGACTCTAATAACAGATGAAGTTCGTCTTCAGGAGTTGAGAGAAAAGCTCAATCAATTAAAAGTCATAGCTTGTGTTTCTCTCATAACAAACAACATGGTGGGTGCAACAATTGTAGATGTGCCTGACTTTGCTGACCAGCTGAAAAGGATCTCCCTTCCTCTTCTTGAAGGCATGAACAAGAAGTAAGGCCTTTTTTTTACTTCTTTTTTTAACTAGTTTTTTTTTATAGTAAACAATTGGAAACAATTCTAGTGTCTAGCTGGTTCTTGTTATTAATAGGAAGATACCAAATTTTAATCATTTACATGTTCCCTTTATGATACAAGGCCACTATATGTTTTCAAAGGTAGATTTTAATGAAATCTTAGTCTTGATGTTAATGTACAAATTTTGGAATCTAGTAGTAAAGTTCATTCATACACTCCTAATACTGGACAGACTGTGGCAATACATTCACTAAATCCTCTTGGGAATTGCTTCAGACTTGTTGTGGGTAGTTCAAGTTACTTGACTGCCTATTTCTTCAGCTGCTTGTACTACAGGCAAGTTTGATCTGTGTGACTGTCTTTTAAAAGAGTTTTAAAAGAGTTTTCCACTCTGTTTTTTCTCATGAAATGCTATGCACGTGGCCCATAAAAACACCTAGGCAGAAGGATAATGTGAACTGGGGTTACTGCTGCACACTTGAAATTACTTTTCCCATTTGAATCACAACTAGGTCCTTATTTTATCTTCCACATAGACATTCTCCTGTACACGTAGATTTACATAAATCTGCAGCAAAAGATGAAAACTTTTCAAAATTGTCATTGCAGAGACCAGGTTGAAAATAAAAGGGAAAGGAGACAAGTGAGGGCACTTTACAACCTATGCTACAGAAACTACAGAATGTGATGTTTTTCTGTTTCTTCCAGAAGTTTTGACTTGAAGGAGGCTTTGAATGCTATTGGTGTCCAGATTTGCAGTACAGTGAACAAGTCTCTAAGTGAAAGAGGTCTTCCCACTCTTAGTGAAGAAATGCAGAGTAATTTAATGGGTCAAATCGCTCATATTGTTGAGAAGAACAATCCTGTCTGTTCCTTGATTGGTTAGTAAGATACTACCTAATTGTCATATTGTGTGTGTCTGTTGATAAACTTGGTCCCAGCAAGTCTAATCAGCTGTCTAATTATCTTCTAGAAGTATTTTCTTACTGCAGTAAAATACTGGCTCAACTAAGACTAAGGATATGTTGTTTACTTAGAGATGGTGTTCTTGGTATGCTGCAGAGCGTGGTTAGTCACAGCTAGAAATAATTGTAAAAATGCATGTAGAGACAAGCCTAGGCAGCCTAGTATTTTGGAGAAGAATTTAGAAAAAATGAGTGTTAAGTGTTACTAGACTAATAAGTGTTACTTAGACTTCTTTCTGTCCATTCTGGGTTTAAACCTAGTGGATTTGTTTTTTTCCTTTGAGTCTACTTCATGTTAGTTAATGTAACTTGTTGCAGTAGGTTTATGCTGTGTCCACCTTGCAGTAAGCAAATTTAAGAAGCTTACAGTATTGTTTCCCACCCCAACACAATCTTGGGAAAGAGTTGTTGCTTACATTGTTGGATTTTTTTTGCTGTGCTGATGTGCAGGGTGCTTACAGAGTGACTATGGCATCATCATGGGTTTACATTTGTTCTGAGCATACTTTATATTCGATTTCAGACAAACGAATCCAGCTCTTCATGAGAAGCTTGCTTGCTCTTCCGAGTTTCCAGAAGTGTATGCCTGCTATGCCAGGAGGCCTTTCTGTGATTCAGACAGAGATAGAGTTTCTGGGATCTCAGTATGCAAGCATTGTAAACTTCAATAAAAAAGTGTATGGACCATTCTATGCAAACATACTTAGAAAACTGCTTTTTCCTGAGGCATCAATGGAGAAAACAGAAGCAGAAACATCTAGCAATTAAAAAATGTACCCTTTTTTGAATCTTCCAAGACAGTGGGGAAGTCACATCTCTAAGAACAGCCTACTCCAGTGACTGTTGATGGGAAAAGGTCTTGTAAAATGTATACAGATAGTTTCTGAAATTCACTGTAAAGAAATTAATGTCAAGGTCATATATATTTTTTTTTAATAGAAAAATATTTGTTTAATGGATTATCACTTGTAATAGCCAGTGAATTATTAATTTCCATAGCAAGCATTTATTATGACTCGCAGTGGGAAAGAGCTGGCAATGTACTTACTGTTTTGCCACCATGAAAACAATGTTATTTTTCAACTCAAATATATTTACATACAGCAATGCGTTTTAGGAAATGACAAAACAACTGTAGATAACATGTACTATGCTTATGTTGTATTTTTGTAGAGTAACATCTCAGATAACAATTAGTTTCTGAGAGTACTTTGAAGAAGAAAGTATAGCATAGCTGCTTTAGTAACCAAACCCAGCTTCGTACTAGGCCAAGTTCAGGTACTCCTGCAATTCCTGGACCCAGAACTTTGCCTCTGTTACATTAAGGAATGCCAGTGTTACAAGCTGTTTGCAGGATAGCAGTTACAAAAGCAGCATTCCCCACTTCAAGTAGGAATCATTCAGAACTTCTCAACTCTAACTGAGATTAATGATAAACACCTGAGAAACATGATGTTGGGGGTGGAGTAAATTTCTGTATATAATGTGTTTATAAGCATTTTGTTTATTCAGTGGAGGTCATACAGATCTTTAATATGTGTATGTACTGATCTTTGATCTTAATGGATGGGTATTAAGTATTTTTTAGTTGTCTTTCTAACCTTTATTCCCAAAAGCACTTAACCCTGACCTTACAGTGTACCACAGAAGAACTACCCCTTTCATTCCCTTATCCAACAGAATGTAAATTTTTCACAAGATATTCTTAGGCCTGAAAGCAAGAACCCAAATAATTAATCATTTTAAAAAATATTATTGGATTCACTTTTTTATGGAGTGTGTGAGAAATGCTCCTGTTCCCCTCAAATTTCTTTGGATTGGGCCCCAGTAGTTAGTTCCCATTTAAGGCATTGGGAATCTTGCATACAGAAAATGAATAGGATTGAAACTGAGAAAGGTGGAAGTGAATTTCTTTAAGTTTACACAGGCTTTATCTTGCGTATTGCAGATTACTGGGATTAGATAGTGCTGGAATACATATTATAGACATGTTCTTGTCTATTAAATTGAATAATTTACTTGAAAATTATATTTTAATATATTACCATATAATACTCCTTTTAAGATGTCATATATAGAAAACCTCAGTGTGGTACAAATTAGAGCTTGTTTTTAATATTTTATATTACAATATATTTTTTATGAAGAGACAAAAATAACCTGTAAAAACGTAATGTGTCACACAAATTGTTTATGTACATTACTGTGTCTGTCATAAAGGTCTAAAAAAACCTGGGCATTATTAGCACTGTGGTTTTGTAGTCCATTTCTACAGGAATGTGTACCCTTTATAGCAAAGGAAATTACTTCTATCCAGTTGTTCTTCAGTGTCCAAGGACTTTGGTCACATGTACATGTTAAGGAAAACTTTCTTCAAAATGCCTTTTTAGAGAAATTTCTCTAGTGCACTTCTGTTCTATCCCTTGTGAAATCATTGCACAAAATAAAGACGAACACATACTTTAAAGGGAACTGTTTTCTGGAAAACCTAGGAGAAAGGAACTCTTAGACTATCATAACTGTGCCCCTAGGTAAGCCAGGCTTGCTCAAATGAATATGAAATTTGGATAGGCAATTCAAAATCATTAAGAGAAGAATGCATTTCAAAAGCAGGTAGAGGGAATGAATCTTTGGGATTTGCTACAATTTTAGAAATACCTACATGATTTTGAGCTTCAGCCAAAAGAGGATTTTATGAACATTTGAAGGTGATTGCTAATATGATTATGAACTTTTAATTGTAATATTTTATATCCATTCTATTGTACAAATATCAAACTATAGCTCTTTAATGAGCTAGGAAAACTGTCATACTAGTTTTTACCAGTAAATACTCAAAACATAGCATTTATTGGGGGGGTTGGTGACTAAGATGACTTGCAAAGGGCATTTTATAGCATGGCCTGTGTTTCAAGTGATTGTTTAATGTGTTTTAATTTAATGTTTCAAACATGGACATTGCATCTGTTTAATGTCACGTGTTGCATGCTGTTTATGCTACTGTGGCTGACATGCACTTGCCTCTACTCAGAAGTTGTCCTTGTGAAACAAGATGCCATTCTGTAGCAGCTTTGTTAAAAACCAAGTATTTGAGGGTTTATATGCATTAAATTTTGTTCGTGATACCATCCGTGGTGAAAAGTCATTTGTACAAACTTTATTAAATGCAACGGATTGTTAAATGCCAAAGATAAATGACTTCGCTAATATTCTGTTGTGACTGTTTTTCTGTTACTTCTCAGAAGCAGCTCCAGTGTAGTGACTTTAACCCAGCTGTACAAATAATACTCAAAACAGTTGCCTGCTTAAATCTGACTACTTGGACGAAGATGTGTTGGGTTTGCATGGCAGAGTTGGAGGGGGAGCAGACTGCATGGATGGCGTCTGTTCCAAGCTTCCCCCTGTGTCCGACAGAGGCCTTGCATGGATTAAACATGGATTGCCACGTATTGAGCAAATTCTCCACTGAATGTGCACTTTGGGCAGGAAACCAAATGGAAGGAGTCTGAAATGTTACTCCTCTTTAGGGTACGGGCCTTAGTGTCCAGGATGGGCGGAGCCCAGACCCAACCCCGTGAATGTTACTCATGTGGAACCCGAGCCAGAGCAGACGTCTGCATGTACTGTTTTCACACTCTTCTTTTAGAACTTACCTACCGATTATTATATTTACATGTATATATATGTATATCTCAAAGCCTTACTGCCACGGGAATCTGCAGAGATGACGAGTGCTTCTTGTTTCATCTTGAGCTGGGGCAGATCAGTAGCTCCATTTAACTGCGATTTTGGTGCCTCTCTAGCACCGACCCTTGTAAAGGAGAACAAATAAATTTGTAGGTGATTCAGCTACAGCATTCAATAATAATAACAATTCTAATTATTAATAATAACGCTAAAAGCTGAAGCCCCGCGTTGCTTTACACGCTAAAAACAGCAGGAAAGCCGTTTAAAGCCCAACTGCTCCGTGTCCCTGCCGCNCACGCCTCGGGCTCTCCCGGAGCGCGGCCGGGCCGGGCTGGGCTGGGCTGGGGTGGAAGGAGTCGCCTGCCGGCGCACACGTGGAGTCCCCCCTGGCCGTGCTGCGCCGCTCGGTGTCTGTGTGTCTGTGTGTCTGTGTGTCTGTGTGTGTCTGTGGGGAGGGAGGTTGGGGTTGTCTGGCCCGAGCTGCCCCAGGGCAGCCCCTCAGGAACCCGGGCTCGGCCTCCTGAGGTGCCGTCCCGTCCCCAGCCTCTGCCCGAGCCGTGTCCCGCACGCAGAGCGGTCTGGGGTGGAAGGGACATACAGCTCATGTCCTGCCATCCCCCTGCCGTGGCAGGGACACCTCCCGCTACGCCAGGTTGCCCCGTGGCCCTTCCAGCCTGGCCTTGAAATATTTACTTAAGATGAATATCGTTAGTCTCATCCCTAGGTCGTCGGTTTAATTGCATTACTATTTAACAAATTAAACCCCCTTTTTTTAGACATAACATTTAAATCATAAAACCCTGAAATCAAGCACTCTTCAGCTTTCCAGAATGTAAACACTACTGCATATAAACCACAAGGGACCAGTACTAAAAGCCACACCTTCCTGCATGTGTCTTTTTTTACTGCATTAGCTTTGCCATTATTAGATGTTAAATTGGGTTCACAAGCAAGATTAGTAGATTAACAAACAAGAGCAGTGAAGGCTGAAAGCCAAGAGCACCATCAACATTTCTGTGGATATAGGAAGCTAATAACTTTCTACAGGTTTTTTTTGTTATCTATTTTGTAGTATTTTTAAATGGTAGTAGATGGATAAGCATATGAGGGCTGGGAAAACTCCTCCTAAATAAAAGGATTTTGTCTCCAGTCAAAGATACATGCAAGTTTTTGCACTGCCATGGTGGGAGAAAGTGGGACTGATGTAAAGAGATGTTCCCTGTGCTCACTGAAGATTAGCAGTTAAACTTGGGGAAAGTTTGAAGGAACATTGATATGCTTAGCACTTGTCAGTACTTTTGCTAAATCTTTGTAGGATTTAGGATCCTGCTAAGTGTTACAGAGACAAGTGCTGCTCCCAGAACTGAGGTTCTTGCATGTATTTTGTAAAGTAAAAGTTGTAAGAAATCTTCCCTTTCTAGGAATATAATTTACAGTGTTAACAGAACGAAACCATAAAAATGTTAGTTGATCTTAAATGAGGACATGGTTTAAAGTAATTTTCTAAGAAAAT
>VXAX01006417.1:897104-942247 GCA_013399835.1 Leptocoma aspasia | reverse complement strand
ATGGAGGCGATGGAGGCGCTGGGTCTGGGCGCGCTCACCCCGGAGCAGGCGGCGGCCCCGGTGAACACGGTGGAGGTCAGCGGGGCGAGGGGCAAGCGGCCGGGCACGCCTCGGGCTCTCCCGGAGCGCGGCCGGGCCGGGCTGGGCTGGGCTGGGGTGGAAGGAGTCGCCTGCCGGCGCACACGTGGAGTCCCCCCTGGCCGTGCTGCGCCGCTCGGTGTCTGTGTGTCTGTGTGTCTGTGTGTCTGTGTGTGTCTGTGGGGAGGGAGGTTGGGGTTGTCTGGCCCGAGCTGCCCCAGGGCAGCCCCTCAGGAACCCGGGCTCGGCCTCCTGAGGTGCCGTCCCGTCCCCAGCCTCTGCCCGAGCCGTGTCCCGCACGCAGAGCGGTCTGGGGTGGAAGGGACATACAGCTCATGTCCTGCCATCCCCCTGCCGTGGCAGGGACACCTCCCGCTACGCCAGGTTGCCCCGTGGCCCTTCCAGCCTGGCCTTGAAATATTTACTTAAGATGAATATCGTTAGTCTCATCCCTAGGTCGTCGGTTTAATTGCATTACTATTTAACAAATTAAACCCCCTTTTTTTAGACATAACATTTAAATCATAAAACCCTGAAATCAAGCACTCTTCAGCTTTCCAGAATGTAAACACTACTGCATATAAACCACAAGGGACCAGTACTAAAAGCCACACCTTCCTGCATGTGTCTTTTTTTACTGCATTAGCTTTGCCATTATTAGATGTTAAATTGGGTTCACAAGCAAGATTAGTAGATTAACAAACAAGAGCAGTGAAGGCTGAAAGCCAAGAGCACCATCAACATTTCTGTGGATATAGGAAGCTAATAACTTTCTACAGGTTTTTTTTGTTATCTATTTTGTAGTATTTTTAAATGGTAGTAGATGGATAAGCATATGAGGGCTGGGAAAACTCCTCCTAAATAAAAGGATTTTGTCTCCAGTCAAAGATACATGCAAGTTTTTGCACTGCCATGGTGGGAGAAAGTGGGACTGATGTAAAGAGATGTTCCCTGTGCTCACTGAAGATTAGCAGTTAAACTTGGGGAAAGTTTGAAGGAACATTGATATGCTTAGCACTTGTCAGTACTTTTGCTAAATCTTTGTAGGATTTAGGATCCTGCTAAGTGTTACAGAGACAAGTGCTGCTCCCAGAACTGAGGTTCTTGCATGTATTTTGTAAAGTAAAAGTTGTAAGAAATCTTCCCTTTCTAGGAATATAATTTACAGTGTTAACAGAACGAAACCATAAAAATGTTAGTTGATCTTAAATGAGGACATGGTTTAAAGTAATTTTCTAAGAAAATAATATTTTCACAGAAGTTGCTTTTAGGAAAGGCAGTGTGCCATTGCATCCTGAGTAAATACTGCACGTATGGTTTACTGCGATGATCCAAGTAGTTCTTGTCCATCTCTGTTGGCTTTAGACAGTCTTTTTTTTTTTTCCCTAAATAAATCTGATTTTAAATAATGTTACTGTTCAAAAAGCAACAATAACAATGAAACATGCAGACAAAAAGGCTCAGGCATGTTAGATATTTGGCTACTCCTTGGAAAGATGTTTCAAACTGTTTCTTGTTTTCAGGAAAAATGGAGACTTCTTCCAGCATTTCTAAAGGTTAGTGCTACACAGTCATTTCATGGTGTGAATATTTCATCTCCTTTCTAACTTTACATTCCCTTCTTCTAGTTTTTATTGTTTCCCGGGATACCTGTCCTCACTTTCCTGTGNTTTTTTTTTTTTTTTAGTTCCTTGCAGTTATCAACAGACTTGTTCCATAGATTGTTTTCTTGATTAATTTACACATTGTTTTGTGGAGATATCCTCCTAGAAGTTTGCATTTTGATGTGGTTATTCTCAATCCATTCTGTATATATGTAATGTTTCCAGATTATTTTCCTGTTTTACCAGCTCTCAGAGACCCTATCCATGCTCTTTATATGACAGCTCTGGTGTAGGCTTGGAAATGTAGTGTAGAACCAGAGTGAGCATCCAGCCACTCCCCAGAAGTTTGTCAGCTGAAAGAATTTAGCACAGTTACCCAAAACCAATTATAAATGCTTATATCCTAATTTCTGCCTTGTGTGGTTAACGTTACTGAAGCTGATTTTATTTGCCGTGTGCATGTATTTTTCAGGTGAAAGGACTGGTGAAGCAGCACATAGACTCGTTCAACTATTTCATCAATGTTGAGGTAGGCTTTCCTGGGGGGGGAGAGTGGCTCTTAGTACTCAGAAAAGGCAGTGGTTCCATTTTGTTCCTTTTTCTCCTCCAGATAAAGAAAATCATGAAGGCCAATGAAAAAGTGACAAGTGATGCCGACCCAATGTGGTACCTGAAGTAAGCATGAGATGATTTTCATATCAATAGCAGCATGAGTATTATCTCATGGGATTGTTATCATCTGTAAAGTGTTTATAAGCACTTGTGTAGGTATAAATGAAGGTGGTGTCTTCTGTGACTTCTCTCTTACTTTATGCAGTGAAAGATGGGAAGATTTAAAGGTTTACTGCACATGCAGGCTAAATTTTAACTAATTTAACCACAGCTCAAATACAATGAGTTACTTTGGGAAGAATCATTGCTCATTTTTAATCAACTTGTGTTCATCAAAGTAATTTCATTTTTCAGTGTATGTAAAATTTTGCTTCCTTCAGGTTGCCTGAAAAATATTTGCCTCATTGCTTATTTTGAAACTGTATTACAGGTACCTCAATATCTATGTGGGTACTCCAGATGTGGAAGAAAGCTTCAATGTGACACGACCTGTATCACCTCATGAGGTATTAATATTTGCATCTATCTTGTTGGGGTTTTTTATCTTGGGAATGTCTTGGATAGTAGCTGCATGTAATTTTGAGTACGTGCATGTTACATTAGGGAGTGCATTGCATTCCATCATCACTGTAAAAAGAAGCTTCAGAGACTTAAACATCATTGAATAAAGCTTTTTAATTTTAAGTTGTTGAGGTTTTTTTGCTGTATTCAGTGTTTTGTGTTAGCTGAATTTGAGTAGGTTTCCATGAAAGCAGTGAAAAGTACTTTTCTTGATTCAACTTGTGGCTCTCGTCATGACAGAGCTGAAGTCCTCATGCTATCATGTAGGGTGCTTTGATATTTTTATTAACTTCTTTTTAATATTAGCCTTGCTGCTGTCTGCACCATAGGTCACTTCAGTCTGTGTTTCACTTCCAGTCTTCTTTGGGAATGTATATCTGATTTTTTGCTTGTATTTTTAAAGTCTGTTCAGCAAGCAAAGGTGGAAACTTTAAGCAGAAACAGATGGAAATTGTTAAAATTACAAGAAGCTGCAGAAGAACATTAGCCTTCTGGGAAGTATATTTAATTTCAGTGCAGTACTGTAGGCTAACAAATGGCTTGTGTACTTCTGGAATAAAGATGCATGTTGGAGGACATGGTGCTGTGACTGAAATCAGAAAGTCTCTTTGGTTGTGACCAACAGGATGTAAGGTAGCTTCTGTATGTGTGAGAAAGCCATAAGCTAACATAAGCTTTGAACTTTCTAGGATTGCTTTCATGTATCTAGAGCCATTCAGTTCTCTTCAAAGTGCTCAGGAACACAGTATTTCTCTCCTGCTACTGTGCTTTGAGATTTATACCACTGCAACAGAGGTAGTGACCGCTTCTTTTTGGCCTGTGGAGGGGGAACTGAGCTTGGAACTTGCACTTGTTTGCCTGCATGCAGCCTGTTGTCAACCTCAAAACTCAGTTCATGTATCAGATGCTTTTTTTCCTTGCTGTATCCACTTGATACTTGAAGAGTCTTTTTTGTCATCTGATCTAGACTATAATGAAATTCATTCTGTGCTTTGGAGAAATTCTGTAAGAATCAGCTGTCTAGTGGCTGCCACTTTTTCTGTCTCCGGTGACCTGACTCAAATTATTTGTTTTGATGGAAAGCTTTGAAATAAAGCCAATAACTCAGCCAGGTGTAATACATGATAGTTGCTGCATCTCACAAATGTGTAGCTAACATTCAGTCAGTAGATGTGCATGTGCACAAAATGCAACAAGAAACATTTCTTTCATATGAATTAAATTGCATGCAAAAAATTGTTTGTGGCCAACAACTCATATTCAGGAATTCAGGTATTAATATGCTTGCTTACTGTATAACTAAAGTGACTGAACATGCAGAAGAAGGCAAAATAAATTATTATAAAGCATATTGATCTTGGGTTTAGCATAAGATACTCTTGTATCTCAAATATATTCTCATTGATGCTTAATGCTAGTGCATAACTTCTTATTAATTTCTCATTCCTTATTTATTTTCAGTGTGCTGTACACACACAGAGGCCACAGTTATTTTCTTAAATAGGATGCTGCTCAGATCAAGCCTGGGTGCCTTAAAAAAAAAAAAAGGATTTGTTAGTTAGGAGTCTGCTGTTACATTTCTCTGTTGAAGGCTTATAAAATTCCTTCCCCAAACCACCTAAAATAATTTTATTTTTATGAGGGTCTAAATGTATATCAGGTCATGCCTGTCTTTTACTTTCAGGTGTCTATAGTAGGAAGTTACTTCAAGGAAGGTGATACAAAAATACATATGCTTGAATATTACACTGTAAATTGTATTTTATATCTGTGTCTTGTATAAAAAAGCACAGAGAATCCCAAGGCATTTTTTCTCCCAAGTAGTACTAAAGAGGCTGTCTAACTCTTTTTCCTCCAGTCCTTATGGGAGTTTCATGAACTATTCATACAGATGAATTTAAAGTAATTAGAATATGGAAATATTCTCAGTTGTTGTATTCTGGATGTAGTTGCTGGGAGCAGAATGGCACCTAGTTCCCTGCAAGGCATGGCTTGGAAGCTGCTGGTGTATATCAGTATTTTATTGTTGGAGAAGAGGTTTACTTTATAGTGTGCAGAGGAGAAGCATCCAGTTTGTGATGATTCTTGAGGCACATTTTTCCAGAGAGCTGCATCTTCAATACACAGCACAATCTTAATTGCCTTTTATTAGTACATAATCAATACACTGAAAGGCTGCAAAGCATAAATGTGCAGGTGTGACTACTGTTAAACCTGTAATCCTGGATCTGAAAGGTAAAGCATGCTCAGTGAGGTCACCAATGACCTGCTGTCAGTTGCTCTGCTGTGTTCAGCAGATGCAGTAAGGCCTGTCTTGCGTCAAGAGACACAATACCTTAAGGGCTGGGAACATCTTAGAGTGAGGCTGGGGAGAGCAGACCAGAAATTATTGAGCCTTGAGATATCTAATGCCCTAGATATGTTTATTCTGCTTCTTTTGGTCTCGAAGGAATTTGCAGACAAATTCTGGGAGTCTTTGCAGGAAGTGATTCTGTAGTGAGCCTTCTGTGAGTCAACTTCAGAAATGGTACCAAACAGTGAGGTTTGCTCATCCTGCTAGCAAGGTAGCATGGTGTCTCAGTCTTGTGCCTTTCCATTCTGTCAGACTTCACATGGCAGCACAAGGCTTCAGCTGTTGGGAGTCAGCATATAGAAATGTCCCTGAGCTGAGCACTGCTCAGACACACTGTGGTCTTTGTGCCAGCTCTGCTGATTAGACCTGTTGGTTTAATTAGACCTACTTGTTTAATTAGGGAGTTTGGGAGTTAAGCTCTGCAGTCTGTCTTCTGAAGGCACAGATCTGCTGGCTGTTTTTTTGAAAACCAGAGCAATTGTATTTGGATTTTCTTGGATTTTGTTTAAAAGAGGAGACTCTGTCAGACATTCTTCAGGTGTCATGAAGATCTTGCTGAAGCTTTGCTTTGCTGGATTTCTTTGTGAGGATATGCAGGACAGGGCAAACACAGGACAGGCTGTTTTAAGAGAGATTCTTCAGCCTGAAGTCAGCACCTGAGCGTGTGCCTGTTGTCCTTGCAGTGCCGCCTGAGGGACATGACCTATTCTGCGCCGATTACCGTGGACATTGAATATACCCGAGGCAGCCAGAGGATCATCCGCAATGCCTTACCCATTGGCAGGTGAGACACCACCTTCTTCTCTGAGCAGAAGCTCTGAGAGCAGCTTCTGCTCTCAGTTTTTGTCTGCTGCCACGTTGGGAAGAGTTTTTACTGCAAAACAGATCTAGGCCAACCTCGCTTCCTTGTTAAAAGAAACAATAAGCAGGCAAGTCTTCATTAACAGCTGTGCGGGATTTTTAGGGTCTAAGATCTGGTTTTGCAAAAGCTTCTGATAATGTCTCCTTCCAGATTGTTCTAAGGATGTATGTTGTCTCTGATTCTGTTGATGTAAAACCACAGAGGAAAATGTATGCCTGGAGCTGCAAGCTGCATTATTGTAAAATGAAATCAGGCATGTTTGCTTTGTAGCCAGATTACTCACTCTTTCATACGTAGTATGTAGAGTAGCATCTGTGGAAGATGGATGGTAAAACCAGTAAAGCAAGCATTGGTTCTGCTGCACAAGTTAAACTTTCATTTAAAATTGCTTAAGTTATGTTATTAGACTGGCTTTAAGGGAATACATACAAAAAGTTAAATTTGCTATTGAAAACTGTTAATATGCAGTTATTATTTCCATGGGAAATAATTTTCTTCATCTGTCCTTAGTATACTTGTTTCCATTGGCCAGTGCTCTTGTTTGACATGCAGTTTGGTCTGGGACAGATGTTTCACTGGAATTTTCAGTAATGGCATTTGATTAGTCCATTTTACCTTATGCCAACTGCTTCCTGTTTCTGGTCTAAACAGCCAATGCATTAAGCTTGTGTGTGATATATTTTGCTTGTCATGTGTAGCTTCTTATCTCTAGGAAGCACTTTCTCAGTGAAACACAGTGACAGGATAGCTTTTTTTACTCTGCAGAAACACAGAATTTGAGTTCATCAGTTTTCTTTTAAGATATAAGAACCTGAAAACAGCAAAGATTATAAAATAGTTTATGAGATTTGAATACAAGAAATATAGCCTTACCTTGTTTTTTTAATTGAAGTAAATTTGAATGAAAAATCTCAGAGGTTGAAAATACTTGTGTAGTAGATCTCATGAATAATTTTTACGTGTGTTTTAGAAAACACTTGGAACACAGTTCTTACAAAGGCTGTCCACCAAGGAGTGAAGTTCTGTAAGCTGGATCAAAAGTCAGCTTTTTTGCTGAAGAGGCTAAAGGGCATGGAGGTCTTTTGGTAGATGTAGTGGTAAACTTATTTTATCTTTTGTGAAATACAGCTTTCTTTTTGGAAGTAAACTGTGCTGTCTTCCAAAGTTTTAATGAAAAATCAGAGAGTGATAAGGTACATTATGAAGCTGACTATAAAAGTACACTTTTCAATAATAACTGCAAAGTCATTGCTGGTTAGTTGTTGAATAAGCCAAATTGAAAGTGAGCATTCCATTATTTATCATGGAGTGATAGAATAATTCAGGTTGAAAGAGTACAGTCTCCTGCTCAGCCTCTAGTACAGCCTCCTGCTCAAAATGGGTCAGCTCTGTGACCAAACCAGGTTGCTCAGTGCTTCATCCTGTCAGGTCCTGAAGACCTCCATGAAAGGAGACTGCCCAGCTTCCCTGTGCAGCTTTTCCACTGTTTGACTGCCCTCATGGTGAAGAAGTTTTGCCTCATATGCAGTCTGTGAATTTTCAGTTTCTCTTTTATTTACTTCCCTAAGCATTGAATTTTTTTAGGATTTCTTGGAGTATCTTTCCACCACATATTGCTTCACAAAATGCTTGCTTGCAGGCTTCTCTGCTAGGACACCAGAGAAATCAGAGCTACTACTGGGGAAACTTCATGCTTAGGTTATGAATTAGAGGCACTATCTCTCTGCAGCCAGAAGGTGTCATTCCTGTGTGGGGAATGAGATACCAACTAACTTTACCTAACAAAAACTGGGAACAGTGGATCTGCAGTGGCATGTTCTTCTCTGCAAACTGTTTTGGGGACCAGGAGTCTTTGCCCTAATTGTCACTGGCCTTGGTGACCCCGCTTGTCTCGATGCCTCAGTAGCTGCGTAACAATTAAGTAGGAAGTCTGTGGCTTCTGCTTGTAGGTGTCCAGTTTCAGGTCTCTTTTAAATTACATGTTCAGTGAAATAAGGTGGGCTTAAATGAAAACCTGTTGGTTACAGCATGCATGAGTTCTGATTACCTTAAATGTGTATCCCCAGTTTGTTCAGCATGGTTTTTGTTCTGAATTTGATTATTCATATTTTTCTGTCTGAGTCTGAAGTAAAATTGTAACTGGTTTTCTTGCAGAATGCCTATAATGCTGCGTAGCTCCAATTGTGTGCTTACTGGGAAAACTCCAGCAGAATTTGCCAAACTAAATGAGTGTCCATTAGATCCAGGTACATTTTCACTCATGTTCTTTTTTTTCCCCATCTGTGCTTTGAGTTTTAAATCTTTTTCAGCATAGAAATACCCCTTAGGTATGTTTCCTGCCATCATTAAGTCTTTGTGGAAACTTCTCAAAGGTCTGCTTGCAACTATAAGAAATTGTCAGGCTTTTGGTTGAGAAGATGAATAGTTGGTATTTGCAGACAAAGTTTTCAACCCCAAAAAGCAACGCACCAAAATTTTGAATATTTTATTTTGAATTTTGTATATGGTGTTGTAAAGTGATGTGCTGTGCCAGAAAAAAGATGGAGTTCGTTCACTGAAAATTAAAAGATTAGGTAAGAGTGGAGTATGGTGTCCTCTAGGGTGGCAACTCTCATTTGTCATTGCCTTTTGTAAAGCAAGAATAAAGTGTTACATATTACATGGTATTATTTTATATCTAGAGAGGAGTTGGAGGATTATAACAAGCAACTTCTTTGGTTTTTATCTGTCAAGTTTATTCATTACTATTTTAAGGGAGAATTTACTCTCCCATTGTGTACTTATGGTTTACTTTCTAATAATTCATATTCAAAGGCATATTGGAGGAGGCAAGTGAGGTGCAAGAGTACTGACATGCAAAATATTTTTTTTTCTGTTAACTAGGTGGCTATTTCATTGTTAAAGGTGTAGAGAAAGTCATTCTTATTCAAGAGCAGTTGTCCAAAAACAGAATAATTGTTGAAGCTGATAGAAAAGGCACAGTTGGCGCTTCTGTTACCAGGTATGGTAAATTCCTACCATTACATAAAGGGGATAAACCCAAAGCTTTAGAACTTCATTGCTGTAGTTGAAACAGCTGTGGAGGTTTCTTCCTGGTATAGTTGAACCAGAAAAAGCTGTAGACGTTCAGTGTTCCTGTCTTGCTACTGTCATCTTGCATGCTAAAACTTCAATCCCTAAACAGTATAGTATTCCCACAAAAATCAGTGAGAGTTGCTCATGGGTTTCAGGATTCATCCCAGATTAGGAAAAGTAAGTTCTAATTTTTAATGTAACAAAGTGCACTTCCTAATTGATGGTGTTTGGTCTCAGTTTGCAGCAAGTAACATGAAGTTACTGCAGTGGAAATTGGATGTAACCTTTTGTCTGCCTCTCTACATAAAATTGGCATAAAAACTTTTAAAGACAAAGGCAGCTGAGGGGGAAACAAAAATTTTTGTACAACACAAATTACTGAAAATGGCAAAATAGTCTAAATTTGGCCTTTCCTCCTTCATCAAATTTTGTTTCTATTTTGTTTGGCCTTTGGTTGTTTTTTATTTTTTAAGCTGCATTCTGGTCTGTTCTATAGTGCTTGTCACTGTTCAGTGTGAGAGCTGTGTTTTTTTCTCCAGAGGCCTCACATCTCTCCTAGCTTAGAGGTCCATTAACCTCATCCAGACTTACTCTGCTGTCTGTCAGTAAGTCTGGATGAGGTTAATGGACCACCAAGTACTGTTACGTCATTGCCACTGTTGCTGCAGTACTTGTTCAGTTTGCTCGTTACATCAAAACTGATTATCAAAGCATGTAAGGATGATTTTGAAAAGTACAGACTTCTACTTGCTTACAGTCAAATATTCCAAATAGTCCCCAGCACAGGTGATAATACCCTTGAAGTTACAGGCTGATCCCTGACTGGTTTGATGTAATTTTTAAAAGAGGAGAAAGTGGGATTAATTCAGCTGAAAGATTGTTCAAGCTTGCTGAGTTCTATACAAAAGATTCTAGGAGTCAGTGCAAACCCTGTTGGACATAGTATTATTTTTATTTTAACTTCAGTTCCACTCATGAGAAGAAGAGCAGAACAAATATGGTTGTGAAACAAGGAAGATTTTACCTGAGGCACAACACTCTGTCAGAAGATATTCCCATTGCTGTCATATTTAAGGTAACATAGCTGTTTGTTTGGAAAAAAAAAAAGGGGAAAAATGCTGTGCTGTAGCTCAAGAATGAAGATCAACAGCAGCTTTCAGGTTAATATGTACAGAAGGACTTGGCAGGGCTTAGAAACTGCAAGCTTTTTTCCCCTGTGAAGTTATCTTTATTGTACAGCAAAAAGGAGAGTAAGTGCTGTATTTTTCTGCAAGGAGAGCATTGCTGGGCCAAAACAAATACCTGCCACCCCCTTACTCTGCAATGTGAGGTGCCTCTGTTGCTCCAGGTCAGAAGCATTTTGGTTTGTTCTGAGCTGTGTTACAAGTTGTATTAAGGGTCATTGTTTCTGACTTTCTGTCTGTGGAATGGAATGCACGGACTACAGCCAGGAAAGGTGGTGGGTGGACATGCTGTGTCCAGCTGCTGGAGAAGACAGTAGGGCATGGCCAGGCCTTAGGCTGAGACCTGTGCTGCCAACATCTGGGAGCTCCCTCCTGTCCTGCAATGCTTTGCTGCTGCCTGTGGGTTTGCAGCCTGCTACGTTTTGTGTGCAGGAGGAAATCGGGCTGCGCTCTTGGAGGCACAAAAAAAGCCTCTGACTGGCTGGATCCAGGCAAAACTCCCTTGTGTTCTCTGTAGCAGGTTACAGCACGGAGGGCTCAGAGGGGCTGTCGCAGGAAATGATGTGCCAGGAGAGGGCAGCACGAGGCCGCAGCATCCGAGCTGGCCGTGCCGGCAGCGCAGGTGTTATTTACGGGTTTGTCCCTGTTACCGGAGTGCTTGGTGTGCCTTGGTACCAGCAAATAGTTTCATCATTGGGTTTAGACTCGAGGAGTAAATGGCTGTTACCTCTGATTAAGCAAATCTCTTCAAATAGGAGAGGAGATCATCTGTTTTTAGTGACCAGGGTTAAAGGAGTTTGAGAAGGTATTTATGGACAGAAATGCACATAAAAATGACAGGATTAAGTTCACAACTCTTGTGTTCCAGGAAAGTGTTAATGTGGCTCTTAATTTATTTGCTCCCGTACCAAACTGCTGGATTCCACCTTACCTTATAGACTTTGATTACATTTTGTCACCCTGTCCTGGTACAGATAAATACCTGCTCACGTAGAGTAACTGCTCTGGGTTGTTGTCAGAGGAGATGGTTGTTGGCTTGTTTTTCTAAGCAAAATTGTACTGACTATTTTATTGCCTTCTGGCAATGCTTGCTGTAATTATCCCCCTCTTCATAAGTATCTTTTTTATTTTAGATAAAATTCCTTAATTTTTCATTTATTAATTGAATAAGGGGTTACAGTTGTTAGAAGCTCTTGGCTGTAGTGCTTTTCAATGATTTATATTGATTTAATGCAGTAGCAAATCAGCTTTACTTTAACTTTCACTTTAACTATTCTGAATGTTCCATTCTAGCAGTTCTCATGAGTGGTCATCTATATTACCTTTCCTTTAGTGACATGAAATTCAGGGATCTTCTGTCTATTTCTTGTGAGTCTCCAGCTGGAAATGAAAGCAGTCACCAGTCTCCAATTTTCCTTTCTTGGGCATTGCTGTAATGTACTATTGCTTTGTTCTATTTAACTACTAGGAGCAGGATTACAAACGCAATAGCCCTCAGCCTGGAGAATCCCAAACATAGGGATGCCTGTCTAACTTCAGCTCTCTCACACGGCAATATTACACACAGATTTGTTGGAAAAGCAAGGAGAATAATTCCTTTCTGTCAACACCCAAGCCTTGGGCATGAAGCATGTGTCTTCCTTATTACTAATAGCTGTTCTGCTTCTTGTGATGTAGAGATCCACATCTGCAAGGGACAAAATTAACCTGTATTGACAATCTAAGGTCTGAAGTTTTGACTGCCTTTGACATGTATAATTTCTAATTAAAAACTAAAATGAGAAAGCAATGGCAAAAATCTGTTGCTCTGCATTTCCTCCCAGACCAGCATCCGGGCTACAACCAAGTTCCACAGACCTCTGTGTGTTGACTAACAAAACAAATAGTAATTGGTAGAGGGCTGCCATTCAGTGCGTTGGCCAGCTAGAGGGGGCAGTTTGTCAGGGACTATCTGAGAGACAGTGAGCAATTTTGGATTGTCTTTCTAATCCCTATAGTATTATTTTTAGTTTCATTTTTAGTTGACCTGACGTTCTGTATGTGACTTAAGTAGTAGATCAGATGCAGAAAATCATTGTAGCATTACAGAAGAGAAAGCAAGTAATGCAGATCTATAATCTAATGTGTTTTTAAAGCTACTGCATCTCTAAGGTGGAGGTGTACTAATATATCCTCTAGACATCTTTGTCAAAAGCAAGGACTGTGAAATAGAGAACATTACAAACACCACCAACTGACAGAGCTGAGGCCTAAAATTCTTAGAGATCCCTAGACTAGAGTCTAAGGTCACCCTGGTGTTTCAGGTATAAAGTCATGGACAGAGCTGCATACTAGGGGAACACCTGAACACAGTGCTCTCCATCCTTGCTTTTGGTGAGGAGTGAAGCCCAGGCACCTGGGCTGTGGGGAGCCATGGGAATAGAGTAGATCTAAAGGTCCCTTGATCTGGGTAGATAGGGACTGGGTGGTGTGTGGCCATCCTAAAGGAGGCATCTGCATTCAGTTCATCCTCCTCCATAACTGCAAGCCAGAATGACCTTGTGCTGTTGCTTTGTTTTTTCTGCCATCCAGACCTGTAGGGGTCTTTGGGATGGGCGTGCTCAGACGTTTAACAGCCAGTTGTGCCAAACACATGGAAGTTGTGGTTTTGTAAAATTTAGCACATTGACTACTAACTGAAATTTGATAGGCTACAAAAGGCATGTGCCTGGCACTATTCTAGGGCAGACTTGGGGTATCTGCTCTGTAGATGTAGGGGAGTTAGAGCTTTGTAGATATCCTAGCTGAAACAGTTTTCCCTAACCTTTCTTCTTATGAGTGACAGAAGTATTTGTGCAGTCCCTACATATGGAAATACAACTGTACTTTTGAAGTAGTGACATAAAGCAGACAATTTTGCCCCTAAAGTATGTGTTTGTTGCAGTTTTTAAAGGGCTGTTAACTGCCTTGTAATGGGAAACAAACACAGCTAATTTGCTTCCTGCTTACTTTGTAACAGTTCTTCATTAGTTTATATACATATGCAACCACAGGGGTATTTAGAGCGTCTTGAGCTGCTTTGCAACCCCGAGAGACCTTTTTTTAGCTGTGTCAGTTGTGCACATCTCATAGGGCTGTGTGAACTGTGCACAGTGCTCTTTTGGATATGTCAGGCTAGGCGGTACACAGGCTTTGCCTGGGGGGCTTGGACAGTTTCAGGTAGCAGTGAGCACTGGAGGAGGTGTGGAATGTTTGTGTGGTATGTAAGGGTGTTTCTATCCTAAAGATCATCCGAGTTGGAGGTAAGATGGTGCTGCTGCTTTTGCAGGGAGCTCCCTGCATTGCAGGGAGTTAGAGCTGCTCAAAGGTAAGGGCTATTTTTTTTTTTTTTTGAGTTTGTGATCTTGATTTGGTAGGTTTGAGTGAGCCCTGGGAGCTGAAGTAAGTGAAGGTTGCATGCTGTATCAAAACTGGTTAGGGAAGGAAGAGGATTATAAATAACCTACAGGGACTTAAAAGTTGAATTTTATGACCTGAATCCCTAGATGAAGTCTCTTTAGTTTATGTGGGAGCTGTAAGAAACCGCTCTAGGACCTGTGGCGAAAGATTTGAACAGCAAGTTGAGTTTTATTTTTACAAACTTTCTTTAACCTTGGAGCTGTGAAGGTGCAGCTCTAGAGGAACAGCTGGATGGTGGTCTCACTGGATCTGCAGCACTACGGGTTCCCATGGCTGTTGTTTCATAGCTCGTATCTTTCGAATTATGAAAGCTGCAGACCAATTCTGTCTGTGATGTCAACCTTGAACTTCCCTGACATCTTTTTAATCCAGTCATCTGCCTGTCTGTATGCTGTAATTTAGCCTGATGGACTGCAGAACTACATTCTAGGGAAGTGCCATGGAAACGCCTAGACATCATCATTAAGACATGAGCTGGGGGAGGAAGAGCTGGGCTCACGCTCTCATCTGTACATGTGTGTGCACACACAAAGATGGACACACACAGTGGGAAGCTCCCCAGTCCTAGGAAGGGGTTGACCCCACTTGGACTACTTTCTCCCACTTGAACTCAGGATGATCTGAATATTCTGAATGCTTGCTTTGCCTTGTCTGTTTTATGTCCATTGACTGCTAGCCTTCAGCTGTGGTCTTCAGCAGCCTGCTACTGTCTCCTTCCTCATCCTTTCACTGCCACTGTTAAATTATGCTTTTACAATGTCTCCTTCCCCCCTCCCCCATAAAATTATCCCTTTGTGACATTGCCTTTCAATCAAAAAGAAACAAGACATCTTGTCTACTGCTTTGCTTTTATGTTAATTCCCTTTCCCTCAGCTTTGTCTTTTAAGCGTAGGGCCCATTCCTATACTGCGTGTCCTGTGTTTCTGTAACACAAGCAACAACCAAGGAATATTTTGTTACTGTCCTAATGATGTTATAGGCTAATTCTGGAGTATTTTTTCTTGTATTGGTTTAGTTTTTTAGTTGTTTGTTTGGTTTTTCTTGGAAGGGTAGCATCAAGGCCAAATTTACTGAAAACTAAAAGTGTTAAGATTACAAATCTGTCTGATAGCAGCATGGGCCTGCTGCTTGTCCTGTCAGTGTTGCATGTAAGTGGTTTTGTGTATGCAACTCTGCTCAGGATTGTTGAGAGTATAGAGAAGAATAAATAGGTTTATTTTTAGGCTGTTCTATTAGCACATCTTTTTCAGTCATTAGCACATCTTTTTCAGCCTGAGTTTTAATCATTACTCTTAAATTAATTTCCTTCAATTTGCCCATATTTAACAACACAACGTATGTTGTTTGATGACAGATCCTACCCTTTCCCACTCAGAAATTTAGAATTCTCAGGTGATTTTGCTGCTACAAACTCCAGCTAGAGAATCTACACAGGCATAAAGATCTGTCTTACTCTCATCCTTTTGCTGTAAGACTTGATCAGAGAATTCATCAAGGCAGAAGAAATCATCAACCGTCTTTAATTTACTATGGCTTTCAGTTCTTAATGGATGAAAAAACATAACAAAAATTCAGATTGACTTCCCCCCGCCCCGCCCCCTTTTAATATGACACTTAAGGTTTGGTTGCCATCCTAGAATTAACCTGATGGACAGAAAGAGAGTGATGCCAGCTTGCAGTTGATGTGGTTTAGATAAATGTATTTGTAGTGTACATGCCTAGAATGGCACAAAAATTTTGTTCTTCTAAAAACTGCTAGGGTAAGTGCAATAATTGTACGAATCTAGTTGTTCCTAAACTAGTTTGCTGGTCAGCTATTAAATCCTAGACACATGGAAACTTACTATGGTGAAGCTTTCATGCTTTGGTAGACTTATCTTTTGAGTCTGCCTCTCAGGTCAGGAGGGATTTTGTTAACTTCTCTGCTGAGATTTTTTAACTACTGTGTGACCTTATTTAAAAGGGTGAGTAAGTGTAATAATATTTGAAAAACAGATATCTCAACCACAATAATATCACATGGCCAACTTCTGGTTCTGAAGAGAGCCTTGAGATCAGAGGGGTGACTACTTAATGGGATCAAATTATGATGAAACACTCATACCTGGTGAAGTAACTGTATCTTGGGTTGGCACTCAAGTCTGTCTGAGATTGTGGAATTGTGATCTGGGCTTTGCATTAGAAGAGGAGAGTCCTCACACTGTTCTGGGTGTGTGATACTTTTGCAGCGCTTTTAATTTCTAATAAACCACAAGGTGAAAAGACAGAGGTTGAATTTAAAGGAACTTCAACCACTTCTTTGTTCAAAAAGAAGGAAATGAAAGAAAACAAGAAGCTGAGTACTTCACAATTAGAGCAACAGTTTTGCAAGGGAATGGCGTTAGCTAGGTGTTAAGCAAAGTGACACTCCATGAAGGCAATAAGAAGGGAAGGTATTTCTGCATTTTTGAGGAAAATGTGACTTTCTGGGGTACTGCCAGTTTTTAATGAGAACCAGAACACTAGAGTCTACATAGGCCATTATTTACAATGGTCTTTGTGGCAGGCACTTTGGAGAATAATGTGAATGCAAACGTAACTTCCTCACAAAGTTCTGAGAAACATATTATAACTCAGCCAGAAGAGGTTTAGTGAGATTATTCCATTTCTTGATATGGCTGAGCTCCAGGCAAATGTGTGAAGGGGGGAGCTTTAGCACCATCTGGAATCCACAAAAGCCTTCACTGCTGGCTGCCACCTTGAAACACTTACTGACAGAGAGATTTTTCTAAACCTGTTAAGCACTTTCTTAGTTTATTAAGCTTTTTCCGTGGTATAAAGTCTAACAAGGTGTCCATGGATCAGTGAAATAATAGAATGTCTTTCAAGTGGAATTGTGTAGTGAAGTCATCTTCTAAATGCAGAGAGCTGCAAAGGGGGTAAATTGTAAACATTTCTCAAATATGATGAGCTACATCACAGTCAAAGGAGTTTGCAAAATTGCTTGTGGTAAGAGACTGTGAGTACTCCTTTAAGAAGTTTCACCTTCCTTTCTTTATTGTAGATTCTGACTTAGCTTTCATTGTTAAACACTTTGGTTTGTTTTTACTCAGTATTTTTTTTTCTTAAGAAAAAAACCACAGAATTTAACTCCTGTCAGTGAAGAAAAGAAAAAAAAACCCGAAACGGCTCTCCAAAAAGTGTGTGTGTTCCTGCTGCTTATCAAGATTTCCATTTAACGTTCTTCCATAGCTGGAATATGTGCTGCCAGTGCCAGATGGCACAGTTTCTTAGAGAGGAACTAGCTCTTGCTTAGTAGTAATGCAGACAAACAATACCAAATTAGCATAAGCAAATGTCAGTGAGTTAACATAAAGCCTGTGTTATTTCTGTCTTTTCTTCTTTTCCTAGGCCATGGGTGTTGAGAGTGACCAGGAGATTGTACAGATGATTGGCACAGAGGAACATGTGATGGCTGCATTTGCTCCTAGCCTGGAAGAATGCCAAAAAGCTCAGATTTTTACACAGATGCAGGTGTGTCTTTTCACATGGCCAGACACCATAAAAATCAAGACAGTGGGTATTGACCACTTTGCTGTGTCAGCAATGGACGTAGACTTTGTGTTTTAAGGTTTGTTTTGGGGGTTTATTTGAAGCTGAGGCATTTTAAAGGGTCAGGACATGTCAAATGTGAGACTTTGCTCTCATAGCCTAACTGGAGGAGAAAAAAAATCAAATTCAACAATGCTTTGTTTTCAGAAGCCCAAGGTTGTGTTTTAATGGCATAGCCCTGTATATAACAAGTAGCAATGTCCATAAAATTAGGGGGGTTTGTTGAAGACTTTTTTTAAAAAGGAATTGCGTGCCCCATTTTGCAGAAGCCCTGTTGATGTGGCTATGACCATTTCATCATGAGTAGATGTTCTCCTATTTCAGTCTCCTGTAGGAAGCCTATGTTAGCAGCTACCCTCTGGCCTGCTAAAGACTCAGCAGAATTCTCTTAGCTCATGTACTTTTTTAGTTAGCCAGAACATGGGCCGTTTTGCTGGGAGCAAGTGGGTATATATTAATCTGCTAGAAGGAGCTGTTGGAGATTAATCTTATTTCTGCTATTTCATTGTAAACTTTGTCAAATCATTCCATGTGTGATGTTTAGTGTTTTAAAGGGAGCATCTTTCTTCTTTGGGGGCTTTTGAGGGTTCCAGTTAGCTTAAAGAACTCCTAATTCAGAGTCAGATGAGTAAGATAGTGAGCTGGAGCAACACAGAGGAATGTGAGTATCCAGGAAGTTAGAAAAACAGAAATACAGAAGTTTTTCTGTGCAAGAAATATCAAATGAAGTTAATAGAAAGATAGCTTTTTGTGGAAGAGGGTAACAGGTGGAAAGGATGATCTGTCATTTAGTGGAAAGGGTGATTCTTTCATGTAGCTTCATGGCTTCTAGGCAGGAACTTCCCTGTGAGAATTTGGATAACTTCTTGACTCATCTAACTAGGAATTCTGCAGGTTGATTGACAACTGGCAGGAGAGTAAGAATCCACTGCGAGGCACTCCTGGAGACAGACATGGATGCCACACAGTAGCTTTTGGGGATATTAAACAGTGAGTGCCACCTCATGGTTTAATATCTGAATGAAATTTAGCAAGTACACAAAAGAACTGAAGGTGAAAAGTCTAATTAAATAAACTAGATATCTTTGGAATTTATAGAATCCTTTTTTCTATATCTCTGCCATATCCTCTCTTTTATTATCATAGTAATCATGAATTTTCACCACTTTCCATTCCAAATGTTATCAACCTGTGATAAACACATTATATGTATAGTCAATTGTGTCAATTTTCAGGTGTTTTTTTTCTTAGTATCACTTTCATCTTTGTCATTTTGCAGTTTGTTTGATGTTTGTATCATCCATGGCTGGTGAGATTGCACTGGTTGAGGAATACACACGTAACTCCACGTGTGTGTATATTTGTTTAGGTTACAATTCTGATATTAAGTCAGGTTAATTCCCCCCTTCACAGGCATTGAAGTACATTGGAAACAAAGTAAGAAGGCAAAGGATGTGGGGAGGCCCGAAGAAGACAAAGATGGAAGAAGCCCGAGAGCTGCTGGCATCAACCATTCTGACCCATGTGCTTGTATGTAATGTTCTGGGTTTTTTTAAACAGGAGTAAGCTTGTATGGTTATTTATGGTGTGAGCTTTGTTGGCAGGGAAAAATGTCTTTGATGGCTTTGTAGCTGAGCTAAAGTAAATCATCCTCAAAATAAAGGGGAAGACTTGGATTGAGTCAAAAGAAATCTTTGTGAAACGCTGTACCATTGAACTAATCAAACTGTGCACTTTTTTCTGCATAGCCAGGCAGTATCAGGTGTGAATTCAGGACTTTCATCTCATGACCTATACCTTTATTCTGACTTACTTTCATTTGCTATCTGTTTCAAAGTCACTAATGTATATTTTTTGCATTTTTAAAGAAAGTAAAGCACTGAAATCCCTTTTGTAACTCAGCCCAGACTACCAGTGATTTAAATGGATGTATTTGTCTGAATAAGAACTAAGGAGTTGATCCTGAAACGTGGTATGTTTTTGTTTTGTTTAGTTTTTTTGGGTTTTTTGTTTACAGGTGAAGGAATTCAATTTTCGTGCCAAGTGCATATACACAGCAGTGATGGTACGCAGAGTAATTTTGGCTCAAGGAGAAAATAAAGTAGATGACAGAGACTATTATGGAAATAAACGTTTGGAGCTGGCAGGGCAGGTGAGTTTTGACTTCAGAGCCAAGTGTTTCAGGGTTTTGTTACTGTCTCCTATTAAAAGATGCAGAATAAAGAATGAGGAGTATCCCTGTCCTCTCAATTGAAGTGTTTTCCCTCTCATTTTATTTTTGTTGGCTTTTCTGTGTTGACTCATTGATCTGCTTCCGTGATTGAAACTAATACATTATATCCTCACTTCTGTATTGCCTCGTCATACCAGATCAAAGTACAGAGCAGTGCAAACACAGCACCAGTCCTAGTTGTGGCATAACACTGCTAGTGTTGGGAAGGCAGCAGGAGGAGCCATCCCCCGGTGTTCCCCGCTAAGCAGCTGGGTAAGGGAGTAAACAGGGACAAAGGAGGTGCCTGCATGTCATGTCCAGGCTGTCCCACTGTGGAGGACCCAGCTTGTGTTACAGCTCACAGAACAGCCACTCAAGCCTCCAGGAATTTGGTGCCCATAAGAATGCTCGTTTGTTGTCAGCTGCCTCTCTGGCCTCTAGGGTAGCATGAATTAACAAAATGAGTGGTTCAAAGTTAACTTGAGCAGCTAATAAAAGTGGATTTTGTGGAGTTCTCTGCTTGCAGAATTTTGGCACTGGAGGCAGAAGCAGTATCAAAGGGCTGTAAAGGAGGGAATGGTTTGAGATGTCTGGCATTGTTCTTTTGCAGAGAGGGTGGCAGTTCACAGCTGTTGGCCAAACTGCATTCTTCTAATGCAGGAGGAATTTGCCTGTCAGGTGAAGGAACTGCTTAGCTAATATGGGATGGATTTTTCTTGCCATGTGTGCTTGTTGGTTAAACGGTTTATATTAGGATTGGACTTCTTTGCTCTGCTAAATACTAATGTCAGTTGGAGTCAGTTTAGTAGTTGGTATCACCTGTGGTTCTTGATCATGCATCAGAAATTCAGACAAGTACACAAAATGCACTGGATTGCAGAAACTGCATCTCTGCTGCCCATGGCATTTGTATTTGGATTTCTGTTTCCACACAATGTTCCCACACAGCAGTGTTTTTTCTTTTTTGTTCCTATGCAATGGAAACTCTCATTTTGTTATACTTTTTAAGATGTGTGCTTGCATATTGTCTCATACTCTTCCTTTCCACCCTGCCCTGCCCTCTACACCCACATGTGAACACACACACACATTGCAATTATTTTAGAGTAAAAACCACATGCTTTCCTTCCTAGTTTCCTGAAGAAACTAAGATGGCACTCCTGAACACATTTAAAGCACAAATGCAATGAAAAAAACTTCTTGTTAGGATAAGAAAATTCTTTCTTCAAATTAATGTCTTCACTGTTCATCAAACTTTTACCCTGGTGCTGAGGCAGAATATGTTTCTCAAGTGTAAGGAGTAGTAAATGGACATCAGTGCAACATTCCAATGGGATAAATACTTTTAAGTTGTGATGGGTTTCTTTGGTTTCTGCTGTAATATTGCTGTAGTTCAGTATGATTGTAGTCAGTAAACTAGTTGTTGCTTTGTCATCATATTGTTCTTATTTAACTGGATTGAAGGAGTAGTTTGCTTTTTTCTTAATACTCCTAGAAGCAGAAAGTAGAGTTGGTAAAGAATTTTCTACAAGCTGTAAGAAAAAGGCCTCTGCTCACACAGGTGTGTTAATAGCCAAAGTTGTTTGAAGTGATGTGGGAAAATGTTTTAAATGTAGAGGATCATCACAACAAAGCCAATGCATATTTTTTCTACATCAAGGAGAACTGTCCACAGGGGTTTTAAGACTTGATTAAGAGTAGTTCTTTCTCTCTTGTGGTATTTTAAATGCTCATTTCAAGCTAAATGGTTGAATTCCCCTCTGCCATTTTTTTGGTGACATACTAATTTTGTTGGATTGCCAACTAAATAGTGTAGAGTTTTGCCAGTTTCTAGATGTTTGTGTTTAGCTAAAGTTTGTGGAGATAAAGTGGTTGTTGGTGGTTTGTTTTGGTTTTTTTCTTGGGTTTTTTTTCATGCCAGCATGTTCCTGGAATAAAAATCCTGTTGATTTAAAATCTGAATAAACAAATAAAAAAAAGAAGAAAAGATTCCCGTGTGAGGAGAAAACCACAGCGGTCTAAACAGTGTAAAGACATAAATGGCATTGTGTTTATAAAAATGTGTGAAAACAATAGCTGCTAATTTCACACCCCATGGGACAAGAGAGTACGAAATGTGCTTTAGCTTCAGATAACAGAGTTGTATCCACTAGCCAAGCTGGTTTACAGAGCTTTCTCTTAGCCTGTCTACCACTAGAGGCTCGGTAGGCCAGGTGCCAGCTGAGGTGTTAGCAAAACCTACCGATTTCAGGCTTAATCTTTTCACCTACCTTTTCTCTTCCCTTAATGTGTTCATTATTTGCTAAGCATTACTCTGTTCTTTGTCCTCTTTTTTTTTTTTGTTTCTAATGCAGCTTGCTTTGTATGGGTGAGATATGGAACAGCACCAAAATCCGGCACCCTGGAAAGCAAGGGATTTCTACCCTGTGACAAAAGAATACCGCCTTGACTTCAGAGATTGCCTAATCCCAGCTGTTCTGATAATATAATTAAGGCTGCCTAATGTCTTTAATTTTGCAACCAGTTTGTGTGAAAGGGAGAATTTGGCACTCTAAAGGCTTAAACGCTAAATAGCAATCTCAAGGCGCCTAATTAGAATTCTCTGACATTAAGCTAATTGCTGAAACTGTATTTCAGCAGCTTAATTTCTTTATTAATTTTTCTTAGGATTTTCAATGAAAATCAATTGATGAGCTGTCAGTATTTTTTTTCCATAAATATAATTTGCTCTTTAGTGCTCCTCTCTGAAGAAGGCTGAAAGGCCCTGGACTAACTGTGAAATCCGTTGAATATTATCAGTGGCATTCCATCCTTTTTCTTTAATCTCTTGCTCTTGACTTAAATAATGTGGTTATTGTGAGATTCTTCTTTGCCAGATAGTCAGAGCTCTTAGAGAGTCTGTGAGTGAAATCAGCAAAGTATGAGGCTTTCCAGACTGGCAAGTAGTAACAAGTTGGTGTACTTGGGGTGTAACTGACTTTATTAGTTAGAGAAGAGGAAGGGTGGTGTGGCTTTATAATCCCGATGACATATGGAATTACAAGATTCTTGCAGTTTTTTGATCAAGAAATCAAATATGAGAATGTGTTCTGAGTGATTTTTTAGTGTTAAATGTTTCAATCCTGCTCAAACCTGTTGAGATCAAATGTTTGCTGTAGTTAATTTCAAAAGAGTTTAGTTCTTATTTAACAAGACTATTGGCCATCTTAAAATGACAATTTCCTCCTCTTACTTTTTCCCTACTTCTGAAATTCTTCTCTCATCATCTTATTTTTGGGGGCTCCAGTGCGTTCTTCCTAATACAATGCTTCATAAAAGTTGCTTTTATTTCTGGTGGAAATCTAATATAGGTGAACTGTGATGTTGCAGGTGACTGGATTTCTTGTGACAATAGTGAGAGAGTATAATTTTGCAACTGCTAATGGTATTACAAATATCAGGAAGAAAAAGAGGGTCTACAGCACCTTCCTCACATTCCACACAAACTAGGTTGGGTCTAAAAAACCTGTCTGTCCAGAGTAGCAATTGGACTCCACTTTTGTCATGCACACTTTTAGCATGCAGTGTGTGTTGTCACCAAGTTTACAGTGTTATTTGCCAAATGCTTTGGTCAGCCCAGCTGGAACATGTAGGTAGAGGAAAGGAAATGAAAGCTAGCGGCCCATCCTAGGGACAGAGGAATGAGTGTGGTTTACTTTCTTGTTTCCAGAACGTAAGGAAGGGTGGGGACTATGTCTCATGGAGACAATTAAAATACAGTTTAATTCTGCATATGCAAAAATGGTATGGTACAAATTACTCTGGAATGTCTTAGCCTGTGATGGATGAACATGTAGCTAACATGTTCTGCACTGAGTGCTTTTTACACTGGGAACTACCATTTCTGGCACTGATAGCAGCTGCATTTTTGGTTTTTCTGACACTTGGAGCTGTTGTAGACTCAAGTCCCAGGACAGGAGTGCCAGGCTTTAGAGTTTACACTGCTTGCTTGCAAAGCTAATCGTTGTGAACACTTAAAATGTGTCACGAGGTGCAGATTTAAGGGTTTTGGAAAACTATTACTGTTGCAAAGAGAGGCTGAGCAAACTGCAGAAACAAAACAGATTGGAGAGCAAAAAAAGTCAGATCACAACTTTGGTAGCCTTTTCTTTTTATGGCTATTTTAAGAAGTAATTAATATACAGGAAATAATTGTCTTAAAATGTAATATTTTTGAATGATTCTGTTGCTGGATGCATTTTGGGTTGATTGTTTGGGTTTTTTTCCTATTCAGCTGAGTTATGTAGCTTTATTGCCTAAACTGTAGACTTTTTGGGTTGTTTGTTTCTCCCTTATTTTTTAAGGGAGAGAGATGTGAAGAGTATTGCACTTTGCAGATAGTAGCAGTTCTAGAAAACAGTGGCAGATGTTGAACCGGGTGAACTCTATCTGAGTGTAATTAGTTTTCCACAGATTGTGATTGGCAGAAAGTATCAGGATAAAAGTGTGTATGAGTAAGGAAGCTGCCTATGAAACCTGAGATATGTATTAGAGTAAAAACTAGTCTTGCCTCCAAATCATGTGTGTAATTCAGGGTTGTACATTTAGGATATTAAATATTTGTAACTTTGGGGAGGAAGAAGTAAATCAGCTGTATTGTAATGTGGCAGATTAGGGAAAATAGTTGGAGAGCATAGAGAAGAATAGCTGTGCTAAAATATTGTGAAGGAAGGATTAAAGCAAAGCAGAAGGAGATAAATGTATAAACTTGGACCATTCTACTTAATTTCTATTATAAGTTCTCTAATAATGTAACAAGGCAAAAAACTTGTGATAAAATTATCATTTGTGAAACAGAAAAGTTACGTTTTAACTGACAAGTAGAAAGGTAGAAATGTTAAACATATGTCTCCCCTCTCTTTCCTCATTTCCTAAACTTGAAAAAGTATAATTTTTCCCTTCACTGTTTTCCAGCTTCTTTCTCTTCTGTTTGAAGATTTGTTCAAGAAATTTAACTCTGAGCTGAAGAAGATTGCTGACCAGGTCATCCCCAAGCAGCGTGCAGCTCAGTTTGATGTCGTGAAGCACATGCGGCAGGACCAGATCACCAACGGCATGGTCAATGCCATCTCCACAGTGAGTATTTCTGTTCTCATTCTAGGATGCAAACCTTTCCCACCACAGTGAATGATGGAAATGGGTACATTTATTTTTGATGAATCTTCTGGTTTTGGTTTGAAAAGCAGATCTATTTCATGTTTTTTATAGATTAAAATTGCAAAACTCTGTCACGGGCCGGGCATTTGGAATTCACTGAAGAATCAATGATCATCAAGCATCTTTTATTTCAAACTGATGTTTTTGTTTTTGAGAAGGAATGGTAGAAACAGGCAAATTTAAAATAGTGGTCATGGTTGTATTTATCCAACTGACTGTCTTCTAGGTTCTACTTGACTATGTGGTTTTTTATTATCTGGATTTAGCTTGGATCAGGTTACATCATTTGTACAAAAGATTTTTGAAAAACAGCAGGAAAACATCCTGAGCAGGAGGAAAAAAAAATCCCCTCAACCTCGGTTTTGAGCTCTTTGAGGAAAGTGCCTTTTTATTTTGAAGCTGTTGGAATGAACATATTTGCAGCATAGAAGCTGGTACTTCTTTGCTAATGGTACTGATCTATTTAACAGGGAAATCTGCTGCATGCCATAATATTAAAAAAACCCTGATAATTACCCTTTAAATATTTAGTCTTGCTTGGATTCTAGCCTTTTTCTGTCTTCTACTGGAACAGATACCTTCATTCATGCCAGTGGACAAGAACAGTAATAGCTACTAACTTTGTCTTTCACCTCAGACATCTGCAAGAGCAATTTGTGAGATTGCTCCTGAAATCCAGCTAGTAGCTTGTAAAAGACTTCGAAATGCATGATTTTTAAAAGAAATTAGATTAGACTTAAGTATTTTAGGAGCTGGTAAAAATTGTGGAACTTAATTTTAATCTTTGGTGCTCTTGAGAGGGCTTTTCTGCCTAGCATGAAACGGAGGTTTTTCTTTGGTTCTTGTAAACAAATTAATTCCACATATGGCATCCAAAACCACCAACAGTCTGTAACTTACAAATCCCAGTGTTAAAGCTTATCACTGTTCAATTTTATGAGTGCCCCAAATATAGTTAAATCTCCACAGTGCATGTAACCAAAACAATTGACAGATTTGTTTCTCTAAATGCTAGTGCTTCCTTCTAGCTTGTGCCAGTTTTTCCATTTGGACTGACAGAGATAAATCTGCAAATATTCAGTTCATATTCAGTAAAGTCTTCGTTCTTCCTCTGTCTTTGGACTTTTTTTTTACTGCCACATAAGCAGTTAAACACCATCTGCTCTTAAGCATTGAAAAATAATTTCTCAGGAACAATGCCCAGTGCACACCATTCAAGAGATTAAGCAAATACCATAAAAATCATTCTTGGAAAAGACAATCTCCAATCTCACCAGAATGCTTCAATGATAGTCTCAAAGAGCATGAAATAACTGAGCAGATTCATAATTACACCAGTAGCATGCAAAAGAATTCATAGCCCTACTGCATCAGCTGTACAGTGGTGCTCAGTGATATTTGCTACAGGCCCTCTCCTTACCCTGGAAAACCCCAGAAGAGAAGGTAGGGCAGGCAGCAGTGCCACAAGCCTGATGGACATTTCAGCATCTGAAGAAACACCTGATGCCACTGAGGGGACAACTTCCCATTCACAAGAGTTCTCAATAGGATGTTTCAATGGCGGTGGTCTCACAACTGCCTTGGCCCCTTTTCGTTTTCTTTTTCCTGGACAACTTTTGAAGAATCCAGTCTGTCCTTCCAAAGCACAGAGAGTATTTTGTTTGACTTCTTCAGGCAGCATTTTTACTTCCCCTTTTTCCCAGTCTTTCTGATTTTAGACTCTTCTGGGCAGCAAAGGAGAAACCACATATTATTTAGCCTACAGATGCAATACTTTCTTGAATGAAGAAAAACTACTGATTTATTGTATTCTTCCACTTACACTTTCATAACTCCCAGTCTTTACAGAATGAAATGGTCAGGGAGTGAACCCTTCCCAAAGATGTTGAACAAATGAACAGGTTTCTTCTGACTGGCTTGCCATTGGGCATGATGTCTTGCCACTTGCTATTACAAATTTGAGACTGTTTGACAGTCTCCAATGGAAGCAAATAACAGAACCATTCATATGGGTGGTGTTTTCTTCCTGTTGATCACTGAATGGGATTGTGCTGTTAAAAGTGGAAATAGAAAAGCCAAGCAAGTCACGCTCTAAAAGGGTTTTGGTGTGGTACAACAAGCAAGCTTTGAATCATTTGTTATTATTGGTGAGCTGAGTTTGCCAAAAAGGGTTCAAGAATTAGCGGAAGGCAGTCCTTGGGAAAATGTTGTCTTTGGACTGACCAGTAACATGGTGCCTGGAAATAGTAAATCAGACAGAAACATGCTCTATCCACTGTCTCAGGTGCTGAGAACTGGATATGGAGTAAATATCACAAAGGCAAAAATTGTGGCACCAAATTTCAAGATTGCGGTAGAGATTATTAAATCTGCTTGGCATGGAAACATATTTGTATCCTAGAACATGCTCTGAGCTCCTCTGTTCTCTTGATTAAAACCACAAGTGAGAGTGCCTGTGACAGTCCTGAAACACAAAACCTCTGAGATATGCATGGATCTTGCATTTCATAGTTGGTGTAATCCAAATGGAAGTTGGGTAGATCTACTCCTCCACACACACACACTCTCTCTCTTCTCTGGGAATGCCCATCAGTGAGTCTTTTTCCTCTGGATTCCAAAAACAAAAGGCTTCAAAAAAGTACAGAGGGCTTTGATGTCAGACTTCTCCAGCATTAATGTCTGTGTTTCCTACAAAAGTAACAAACCATGAAAAAGGCAAAACTGAAAGCTCGTGGGATATATTGTAAAAGTGTTATATCACTTCAAAGATACAACTTTTTTTCTTTTTTAAATACTAAAAAAGTCTTTAAATACTTTAAATACTTTTTAAAATACTAAAAAAAGTCTTCAAAGACTTTTTTTCTTTTTTAAATACTAAAAAAAATCTATAAAACAAAACCAAAATAATTGAATTTAGCTAAATTTGAGTATTGGTTTACCTGTGAGGGACAGATGAAAAAGGCTGTTTGTGTGATTGAATATGTAATAGCAAAAGTATCCTCATATCTGAAAGAGCAGTCCTTTTGTTTCAACTTCTCTTTAATACTTAATACAGATACGATATAATGGGGAGTTTATAGGCACATAGGTAGTCAGAAACTTGATTTATATAAATGGGCAGCATTTGTTTTGCAAAGCTCCTCAGATATCGTTCTGTCTAGACACTGGAAAAAGTCAAGACGAGGATGAACTGTACAAATTCTTTTGAAACATTAATTTTATTCTACAGGGAAATTGGTCTCTGAAGAGATTCAAAATGGACCGCCAAGGTGTGACACAAGTCTTGTCCCGCTTGTCCTACATATCTGCTCTGGGAATGATGACCAGGATCTCTTCTCAGTTTGAAAAGACAAGGAAAGTGAGTGGTCCTCGATCACTGCAGCCATCCCAGTGGGGCATGCTCTGCCCTTCTGACACTCCTGAAGGAGAGGTGAGGAATTTCTATTTTGCTTTCTGTGTTTCTTGTCCTGACAAACGGAGACGCTGTTTAATTTGAAGCAGGTGGTCCTCCATCAGAGGAGTCATTCTGATGTGGAGCTTTCTGGAGAGGTAAATTATCCTCAGCCTGATAACACAACCTGTGTGACTTCTTACATCCTACCTGTTTACATCCTGGTCCTCCTTACTGTATTGCCTTTTTTCTCCTGCATAGACTGTCTGGAAACAGTTCTGTAATCATTTGGCTATATGAGAATGACATGAACGGGTCTAATTTTTGCAGTGGGACTATTTGCTCTCTTTTGGTGAGAGCAGAAAGAGAGGACTCCTAAACCCTTCTCCCTTTGTTCTGTAATAAACATTCTGTTTTGAAGTTGCAGCATCAACCTGCAATGTTTCTGGAAACATGTACCAGTATTTTTTTAGCCTGAGGAAGAAAACCATCTTTGTACATATGTCAATCAAAGAATTATTTCTGACAGTCTTTTTGTTTTGTTTGGCTTTCCTTTTCTTTCTCTTTTCTGAATAGAAGATATTCTATTCAGAATATCTTCTGAATAGATATTCAGAATTCTGAATTCTGAATAGGAATTCTGACCTTTCTGATTAAGTCAATATGAGCTAGTCTTATTAAGCAGCTGAAATAAAGATACACTGTGTAAGATACTTTTTCATTTAAAAATGTTAATGTTTGTGTTAGAACAAACAAATACAGGATACATGGAAAATTGATAAATTGACCGATTTTGTATTTCCATTGTGTTGCTGTGTAGCTGAGGAGAGAAATGAGCGGTTTTACTTGTTGGCTAACTTAAAATCTATTTCAGTGCCTATATTTTTTATTAGCTTGTAAATGCTAAAACATTACATTTCAATGTGATGTAGAAAATTCTACCTTTTTTTCCTCCAAAATTTCAGGTAATTAATTTGTTTAATTTCTTTCACTTTGTCACCTTTCTGTTTTTGCCAGTCATAAGTACAGTTTGGGAAGGAAAATGCAAGTATGGTATTAACACACAGAAAGAGAAGGGATAAAATAAGTGAGTTTTGGTTTTGTTTTTTCCTAGGCCTGTGGTTTGGTTAAAAACCTTGCCCTCATGACTCATATTACTACAGATATGGAAGATGGCCCAATTATTAAATTAGCCAGTAATCTTGGAGTTGAAGATGTCAACTTGCTCTGTGGTGAAGAACTTTCATACCCAAACGTGTTCCTGGTTTTTCTTAATGGTATGTTACTTTCCAGCAGTCTTGACTGTGATTTGTTGCTGATGGAGAGTTAGGCTTCAGAAACTCTCCAGTAGTTCTTGGAGCACAGTCAACAGCAGATGCTGCTTTCCACATGCAAATAATTTCTTCTAAATATTTTGATAAGGTTGGGCAAAGCAGATGGGCCAGATGATGACACTTAGTTGCATGAAGTTGTGTCTTCAGGACTCTGACTGCAGGATGTGCGTAGCTGGGAAATTGAAGCTTTCTCAAATTTCAGCCCTGTTTTTAAGCCCACTTGCATAAATAGGCACAAAAATATGTACATTCAACTAGAGGTTTGTTTTTTCAGATATTGGCCAAAGGAGGTGTCATTCATAAAGTACTTTTAAAAGAAAATAACATTTGTGCATTTTAAAGTGCCTTTGAAAACAGAAAGGAAACATCAAAATATCGTTTGTGAAGTTTAGCAATGCTATTCTCTTTAAAACTACCTTTGAAGGGGCATCTTGCTTTGTGTGTTATTAGAAAAATTAGACCATGAAAACAGGCCTGTCTTGTTGAAGGGATGATTTGGCACACATGCTTTACATCTGCACATTCATATTTCTTTTACAACTGATCTTCTAGTGTTTCTAAAACAACAGGTACTGTGGTATCAAATTTCAAAATACTGACATTTTTAAAACTATAACTGATTTCAAAATAGCATTTTGTCAGTAGCATCCATTTCCAGGGACTAGTGTTTAATGTCTGTCACCATGAATAAGTTCTCCAATTACCCTTGAATTAAACAGCAGTTGTTCTTCAACCTGCCTTTTCCTGGTAACATAAAAGCAACACTTGACCAAACTGCATTCCTTTGCTCTGCTTTTCTGTAGCACTATGTTAAAGATAAGGTTCAGTGAAACCACATGCACTCTTTTCTGTCTTATGGTCCAAAGGGGAGTGCAGAGCCAAAATATTGGACTCTTTATTCACAAGCTTAGTTTGCAGTACAGAACAAGATAGTCTGTTCCCAAATGTAGATGAATTAGTACTAAGTGAGGCAAGCCAGCTTACTGTTCAGTCCACTGGTTTGTGGGTTTAATCCATAAAAAATTCAAACTTGTGGATAGCTGACTTGATCCTGATTTAGACTTATGACTTAAGAAGGCAGATAATCTGTTAAGTACAAATTCTTTAAGCTGTAAAGACCTTTCTGTTGTCTTATAAACTCCCTAAACTATCATCCTTTGTCTTCTCCTTTAAAGTTTTTAAAATGTGAGCATAGATGTTTATTTTTTATATTAAGATTACTTTGGTCAGGTGAGTCTTTAAATGAATTTTACTCTCTTGTTTGTTCATCATGCATCAGAATATTTAAGTGTGAGCTGAAGTGCCCTGCTAAGATAGCTGAGTTGAGATAAATACCTAAAAGAGAAATTCTGGTGCTGTTGTGAGTGATCACATACATGAAAATATCGGCACTTTAAAATTTCTGACAGGGCAGCAGGACCATTCCTTGGTCTGTCCTTGGAAACCTTGAATCCGTTTCAGTACAGGTGAAATTGCAGACTTCAGAGTTGTTAACTTGTGCACCAACTGATGAATGGCACCTGAGCAGAAACGTACTTGAAGAAAGCTGGAAGAACCACATCATTTGGTTTCTCAGGCTGTTTGGAAGCATGCAGGTAGATGACTTGTGAAATTCTGACAATTTTGAATTGAGAGGAAAAAAGAGCCGATTCTTACTCATGTTAGAGAAGTGAGATTTTACAGCAACTCATTATTTGCAAGAAGCAGGGAGTACTTCTACACATGCCACACGTGATCAGAATTTGTAAGTAGTTTTGGATGTGCCAAGGATGCACCAGGTATTTCTTCTCTCTCTGAACAGGTAACATCCTTGGTGTCATACGTGATCACCAGAAATTAGTCCACACCTTTCGCATCTTGCGTCGAGCGGGTTATATCAACGAATTCGTTTCCATCTCTACAAATCTGTCTGACAGATGTGTCTACATTTCCTCTGATGGAGGGAGATTGTGCAGGTAAACTTCTCATCAGAATTACCTCACTGCTGAACTGGCTGTAAACTTTTATGCACTGGGCTAAGACTTTCACGGGAACAGATTTTAGCAAATGCAGTAAGACTTCAGCATCTCTTTTCTCCTTAAATAGCCCTCATTCAAAATAGGCAGAGGTTGGAAGAGGCAGAATGGATTACTAAATATATACATATTTTAGTGTTGACTGGCTGTGTGCATATTCTGTGTTCACTTGAACAAAGCAGCAGTCACAACTACTGGTGGCATTCCACTTTATTCATTAATTGAATCTCAGAGCATATGGAATGCAGTTTGAGGCATGTCAGATGCTCCAAAATAGTAAATGTACAAACCATCAATTAGTCATACCTGGTCAAGAGATCCACAGTAGTGGCATGTTCAGTGGCAGAGAAATCACTTTTCCAGTCAGGGCTAGTATGTGTAGTTTGGGAGATGGCAGTAAAACTTCTAATTTTTAAAATAAAAGCAAGGGAAATTATGTGGATTTGCAAGGCTTTACCAAGTTTGCTTTGTGGCACCCCTCACCCTGCAATTGTTTAGATATCCCTATTAACCATTTAAAAGTGCTTATTAGTCTTCTAACAGTTATTTAGACTTCAGAGGGGACTCCACAAGTATCTTGTAGCTATTTGCTGCTCTTTATCAAAGCAACTTGTCCAAATAGCAACAGCCCTTGACGTTGCCTACTTGCATGCCATCCTTTGTGTCAGTGTTTTTGTGTGGTAGGGAAGCCTTCAGAGATCCATGTGCTATTGAAATTTATGGATTCATCAGAGATCAACAGTAAATGCCTGTACTTACAGCATGTAGGCAACTGCAAGGTGCAGCCTTGCATGTAGACACTTGAGCACAAACGGTTCACTTAGAGTTCTGTAAAATCCCTGGAATAACCATGGTACTAAATGCTGTTCTTAGCTTTGTAGTTTGGGAAATCTCAAATCTTTTAAAGCCATCATCAAAATCTGTAGGTAAAACTTTAGTTTTACCTACAGATAACTGTAGAAAATTTTAGTTGAACGATTTAAGGGGGAGAAAAGTGGCTTTCACCTCAAAATTTAAGTCTTTATTTTTCTGATACACATTTTAAGTTATATCAAACTAAGGTCTGAATAGTTACTGATTTTATTTATGTGGGTTTATCAGTTAAAGGCTGATAAATTTTAAGAACAGGTTATCGAATAGGTTGTGCATAGGCAGGGCTCTTAGTGGAAGGATAAAATAAGTTACCTGCCTAAGTATTTGCTATGACAATACCTTTTTTTTTTTTTTTTTAATTTCAGGCCTTACATAATTGTCAAGAAGCAAAAACCTGCAGTTACAAACAAGCATATGGAAGAACTGGCTCAGGGCTACAGGTACACAATTGAAGTAGACCATATTCATCTTCACGAAGTTAATATTGTGTGGAGATGCTTCAGTCAGTCAATACTTCATAGTCTTGGGCTTAACTAATTAGAGAAGTCTGCTCTCCTATATAAATTCAAAATCTCTGTGCTAGAGACTTTCTGTTTAAAGTCAAATTAAGGCTGGTGTTCTTATTTTGTTACTGCTGTGAGATTTGGTGAGTATACAGAAGAAATACATCACACAGTCTCATCTTTCTGCAAGTGGAAGGTTTGAGGCAGTATCATCCTCCTGATTGAAAAATCAAACACCTCACAGGAGTATCAGCTTAACCACCCTAAACTGGGCACACTCAGAGGTTTTGAAAGTCCTTGCAAATTCTTAGTTTATGTATTTAAAAAAAACACCACACTTACAAAAGGCATTTAAATTTAGTTTTAACTAAATTTCACAAAACTATCACAAAAACGTACGTGATTATCCTTATATTTGCCTAGATTTACAGTGATGATGAGTACATATGGGAAGATTTTATTTAGTTGTTCAGGTAAGTAACATTCATCTGTCAGACCGTGAAGCAGTGAATGGGCAACAGGACTAATTAAAAAACACATTTTTCTTCAATATGTAATGTGCACAGAACTTTACATGTAGGAGTATTTATCTGGTTTAACTTTACATATTACATTTCTTTAAATATATGTACTAAGTATTTTATGTTTGTAGAAATATAAAGACAGTACTTCTAGTGTAATTTTTAATTTATCTATAGGAATTTTGAAGACTTTTTGCATGAAGGCCTTGTCGAATATTTGGATGTGAATGAAGAAAATGACTGTAACATTGCCCTGTATGAAAATACAATCAATAAGTAAGTATGCATTCAGTAACTGATACAGGAAAAACTTTCATAGGGTAACTCTCTGAAATGCAAACATGTAAATAATGTTACTGTTTTCACATGTACACACTACTCCCTTGCTAATGGTTGAAACTACTCCAGGTGAAAGCTAAAGAAATCTGTCTGCACACATCCCAAATTATCCATGGGAAGTTACAAAAAATGATTTAGATTTTGAGAGATCTGTTCCTGCTACTAAATCTCAAAAATATTAAATACTTGAAGGTATATACGTTCTTTCTCCGGATGTGGCTCTTTTCTTTGTTCTGATAATTAGGCTGCTCATCATAAATAATTTTATCCAATAGGTATCCAGAAGGCAAATGGTTCCACATGTTATTTGATTATGATAGCACATCATAATTGTTTGGAAATTTCTGGCTATAAAGGGACCCTAGACACCCACCTTACAATAAGTGGAGTGCTGGAATGAGACCTTCCCTTTGACTTTTGGAGGTATAATAGGCCCCAGTAAAAATGTCAGCATCATTCTGTGTATTCTTTACCACACATCTTAAAACCATTTTTGATACGGGATTTTAATTCAGAGAGATTTCCAGATCTGTTATGTTTTCCACATATTTGAAGGACCTGCTGCAATTCTCTTGTCTTCTGACTGTGATTAAAGAGCCCACATTAAAGGAAGGATTATTTTAAATTTTTAATTCCTACTATCTTTTTACTGTTTTTTAATATTTCTCTGACAATATCCTATAAACTGAAGCCTGAATATGAAATGTTAGTAGTTATCTCTGTGAATGTTTGATCAGTAGATTTATGCAGAAAATTCTTTTTCTAAATAATCTGTCCTGGTCAAGTACTCCTGCAAGTTAATAGAAATACATCATTGATTTCAGTGGAGCTGGGTGAGGCTTTCAATTATCTTTAACCTTTGCTAAATGTAATGCATTAACTCTGCTAATTAAATTACATTGCTCCTACCCAGGCTTTTGAAGACTTTATCACTTTAAGAAATTACTCTTGCATGCTCTTGACTGAGTTCTGTATACATGAGCAGAGAAGAGAGCACACAATTACTGTCATTTGTGCCAAAATTAAATAACTTCCACAAAGCACCAGAGCTGAAAATTTAAGTTACAGGACAACTGACTCAGCTAGGAAGCTTAATGGGAAGGGAATGTATCGTATGAAATCATTGTTTAGTCCAGAAGTACAGTGCCTTAAGTATCTGAGCTTGCATCGTATGAGCACACTGCTCCTTGTGTTTGGTGATGATACTCCCTACATCCTAAATAGCTGAGTTGAGTACCCCCTTCCCCAGATGACCATCTTGTATTTTAAATGGTGTGACCATGTTGGTACAGCTTGTTCTGGTAATGCAAAGTATCTGAAGTATCCCAGTAACATTCCTGCTTCTGTAATATAGGCTTCTTTTAGCTACAGTATCCTCTCTTTATCTTTCCAATCCCATTAGAGGGGTTTTCTTTGGACTATTTGACTTTAATGCATTAAGTTTCTTCCTAACACATTTGTAACTCTGCTTTTCAAACTCACAAGGTTGCCTTTCCTTTCTTGGGCCTGGTTCTGGCAGTGGCATTTTTGACCTGCAGAAATTGAACTGCCCTGTAAAGTTTGAAGGTCTCCCATTAGCACTCTGGAACACTTCATAACGTAGTAGGATCTGTGTAGGTTGCATCATCTTTGTGTGAAATAGGATTGACCTCGCTGGAAGAAGACATTTGTTGAATGCCCTATATGCAAATGTTTATCTACTTCCATGCACTTGTACCTTCTGAAGAAATTTGCAAACTTCACTGTCACTAAGTGTCAAGCGCCTGGTTTTATTGTTTGAAAAGTGCCAGCAGTTCTGTGAAGTTCTGCAGAATGGGGGAGCAGTCTCTGCTTCAAGTTTCCTACTGGCTCTTGAGACCATTTTGCAATTACTTGACTGTAGTTTGGATGCTCCATTAGTATTTTCTTATGATAGCCTTTAGATAACAGCTGCTTTTTATCAAGTGGAGAAAAACAGTGGCTGTCTTCTGGCCAGAAGGTGATTTTTAGGTTGTTCAGGTGTATTTGTGATTTAGAAAGATTTCTAGGACTTTCTAGGATAGATAGTTCCATTGGCTTAAATCCTCAGGATTTCCAGGTCTGTTAGTTTTCAGCTTTCAGATTTCATTATTCTTCCAGTATTAAATATATTGTTTATCTAAGTTCCTGCTGGCACTTGTCTTCAGTCTATATGTGCTTGTGGGTAATTCCTTATCCTTTTTTAGCTTACAGTGCTTGGCTGTCTTTTGAGTGTTCTCATAATAAAGACTTCCCTGTCACTTCCTTGGCAAGATCCTAAAGTTAAGTAATCAAATTAGTTTATTTAAATAATTAAAGTCTTCCAAAAGACTTCCAAGAGAAGTCGAACATTAAAGATGAGATTTTCAGGATGCAGTGGGTTTAGATGTCTGGGAGAAGCAATGTATGCATAAACCCAAGCTCTCTGTAATAAATCCAGGACATGAAAGATAGGCTTTGAATAGGTTTAGTTATAATCATGTGTATTTAATAATTCTCCACTTCCTAATTACTTATCTTGATTTAAATTCATATCTACTCTAGACAAGCTTTATTGTACACTTAATTCTTAGTTATTAGTCTCTCCACTTGCATCCCAGTGCATGCTATGATTTGTCTTTGAGCATAGACTTTCTCTTCTGAAGCTCATGGCAGAAAGAACAAATTGTCTCTCTGTCTTTACTCCTTTTCCCTGTCTTTTTACTTCTCATCAGTACTGCCTTTTAACAACATAATCACTTCCAAAATATTTGCAGAGCTTTTCAAATAGTGTTGTATTATGTCATGTACCTATGGCATTGGATCTGGTTTGGAGACAGATGTTTTCTCTTTAACTGATATAGCTGACCTTGGAAAACTGAAACAGTTTTTTTAATACCTGAATCTGTTGTGCTCTTCCTTCTTCCATCTCCCCAGTGGATTTCTGGATCTCTGAGATTAGTAATTTGATGCGGAGGGCTCTCATTACATGAGAAGACATTCCTTAAGGCATTTTGGGTCTTACTGTATAAACCTGTGTTTTATTGTCTTACTGAGCTCCCTCAGGTTTTCGTTATCTGGAGGCTTTTCCTCCATTATGGAATTTCATAAACCCTGATTTATTTCTCCTTCATTTCTTTTCATGTGGAAACACTTAAAGCCAAAAGAAAGTTGTTGGGTTTTTGTAATAAAAATAAAAATCCTGTAGTGAATCCATGTTTTGAGGTCCTACTGACTTACATTCTCCTGAACAGAATTGAATTTGAAGTGTTATGAGATACTGCTAAATTAAATAAATTCTACTGAAGTTGTTTGTTCACAAGCCTGCCATAATTGGTACTCTTTCTTTTAAGAGATACAACCCATTTGGAGATTGAGCCTTTCACGCTTCTGGGTGTTTGTGCTGGGCTGATTCCATATCCTCATCACAACCAGTCCCCAAGAAACACTTACCAGTGTGCCATGGGGAAACAAGCCATGGGTAAGACTTCACTTTTTATTCCTCTTTGAAGTGTTTTTGAAGCTATGTACCAAAAGTGACAAAAAAATTTTTTTTCTTTCCTGGTTCACATAAAAGCTTTGCTAGGAAAAGTAGAAGACCACTTCTTTAGCTTTGAGAAAAAAAAGAGTTTACCTCTGAAACTTGGAAAGATTAATGTGAAAAAAGTACCAATCAGTTTTACTTAATGAAGACTATATCTGCAGTTCTTAACGCTTAAAAGAAAATTTTAATAAACTGGGACACTTTTGCATTTTCTATTGGATTTTATTGGAAATCATCACAACTTTCAAGTTTTCAGCATATCTGCAGGATTGGCAGAGTGGGGTTTTTTTTCTCTTTATGCTGCAATGTGCTGTGGGTTTCCAGACAAAAAAGAGTTAAAAAGTGTTCTCACAAAGAGAGGCAGAGCACAGATTGAGGAGCATTTCCTTGACTGGTTGAGTAAGTGTCCTAAAAATAAATATATCAATAGTTAACATTGACATCAGAGAATAAGAAGAATCAAATGTGAAAGAGAGTGGTTAGTAATTTGAACACTTTCCACAGCCATAATTTAGATTTTGTGCTTTTGCTGGTTTGGATGAAGAGGGTGAGTACTGAAACAAAATTAATTTTCTGATTCCTTATTATTTAATTTGGCATTGTCATATCTGGTCATTAAAACCCAACTGTTTTGTAAATTTGCTGCTGAGGGTAATTGACAGCAGTTAAGTTCTAATCCTTTCTTTAATACTCAGCAAAACCAGCATTAAAGTGTCCAAGTCTATGGCCTGTGATCACGGCAGAGGAGCCTGGGCAGTCATACATCAATTCAGACAGCTGCATTCAGACTGGTGCTCTGCAGGCTGGTTTCATGGCTTGTATTGATGGCTTGCTTGCAAGTTGGGAGCTGCAGTAGCACAGCTCTGTCTCAGGAAGAAACTGCCACTTCAGTTAGGTTTACGAAACCATTTATTTTGTGCTGTGTGTTCAAAGCTTAAACACTACACCTTTTTGTTAGACTCCTCCAGCAGAATTAATAGCAAAGTAACTGCCTTATGCGCAGCCTTCATGTTGAGCGCACGAAAACAGAAAATAGCAAGATGCATGTTCTCTATTTAAATTTAAAAAAAAAAAGGGTGGGTGGAAAGAGGAGCAATGCAATCTTTTTCCTTACAGTTCTCCCCCATCCCATTATCTTTCCCCCACCCCTGAGTCTCTATTTTATGACTATTAGTCTCAGAAGGTTTGGTTAGTTACCACACACAGTTAAGCAGGATCAGTGTGTACAGAAAGCCAATTCAGTATCTGTGGAGTTCTTTTGTAGTTTTCTGTGTGAAGGTTTTTTTTCCCGTTTTGTTTTGAGTGTCATTTGCAATTCATTGTCTGTGTTTTCTGAGGTTGGTGTATTCAGCTGCTTTGACCCCAGGTCTTGCACATTTAGCTCCTTGGATACAATCCTCTGACGTTCCTGCTGACGCTAGGAACACAAAAGCCATTGAATATCTTGAGCAATAAAAAAAGCCTTTGTTTCAGTTTGTTATGACAAAACACCTGACCCAAAGAATAAGCAGCTAGATAAAAGTAAATTTTAAAACTTGGCACATTACTTGAGCTATATTTTACTCTGAAGTACCTGCAAACACCTGAAGCTTTTGGTAATAACTGCTTTAAAAAAAGCCACCATAAGTGCCAATGTGTAGGGGCAGAGAAGATTTTTCTTGGCACTTATTGATCAGATGAGACCTAAAGGGTATTCCTGAAACACTGCACATACTTTTTTCTGTTTATTTTTGTGAAGAGATGTGATGTAGTCCTTCAAGCCCCAACCTTTAAGTAACCATCCACCTTCAGTGCTTTCTTTCTACATGCTGAAATTGCAGAGCAGCTCCTCATCCAACACTGACATGTGGAAAGTCTCATGTCCAGGTCCTCTGTGTCACTCCCTTGACTGTCAAAACCTGGAGCAATGGAGGGATCCCAGGGTTCAGACTGGGAGAGGAGAGCCTTGTGCTTGTCAACACTGACCTCTGACACCCCCTCTGACCACATCACAGAACTGTGCCAGCAGCTTTGGACAGTTTTTTCTTTTTTAAGTCTCTTTTTTAGCAACATCAACCTAAGGAAAGGTGTGAAAGCGTAAGTAAGTGGAGAGTGGACATCAGAGATTGCAATGAGGTCTGTAATCCAGTGTCCCTGACAAGTGTTAGGTCCTAAAATAGTAATGTTTCTTCTGGAGAGCATTACATGTCCTGAAAAATACCTCCCTTTTAGGGGTAGATGAGTCATCTTGTTGGAGGACTAGAGCTGCATTTAATGACCAGACTGGATTTCAGTAAAATTAAATTGAAATTAAACCCCTCACTTTTGGCATAGATTATTTACCTTATGTTGCAGGTTGAACTGTAGGACTGAGAAGAAGTTAGGTCATAAATACAACAGCAGCTGCAAAGACCTCAGTTGAATGTTGACATTTTAGTGCAAGGTTAACAGTTGTAGCTTAAAATCTCAGAAGTACTTAAGATGAAAATACAAGACTCTATAATGTTTGCATTTCCTCTGTTGGTAAAATAATGCTTAAGAGGATCAAAGGCTTCTACAGTTAGAGAAATAGTACTAAACTGAGCTTTTTAATTCCATTAAGACATAAAAACCTAGTCAGTTTTACACATTGTACATCTGTGACTGTGTAAAAGCCTAATGTGAAGAATGAAAAAATACAGTTTTCCTGCCAGTAATCCCCCATATTGCATATGCACATGTGCTGCTGTGTAAGTGATGGTGTGGGTACACAAAGCAAGCTGTACACTGTGCACTGCCCAACTGTGCACTGCAGCTTCAACCCAAATGACAACACAAGCCTTGACTAAGGAAAGGAAGATTTGGGTGTTGATTATTGCTTTAACCTCTGAAGGAAAAGGAAGTATTTGGGGGGACAGACGTAGGTGGGTGAGAGCTTTGTTGTAGATGCTTATCATGAAACAAAAACTTTGATATTACAAAAAAAGCTTGTTACTGTATCATGTACTTTCTGCTTTGCTTCTGTGAAGTAGCAAAGCCCTTTATATACTGCTCTGCCTTGTAGTGTAGCCAGCTGAATGTGTTAAAATTGAGTTGAGAAGATAAATATGCTTCAAGGAACTGAGTGCTGGGGGGTTTTGACAGTTCTGAAAGCTCTTTGGTGGACTGAGAGCAAGAGTCCTTCCAAATTTTGTGCAGCTAGCCTAGGGGCACAGAATCTAAACAAACCTCAAAGCAAAACCAGCTGTTGCTGGTCATCACAGCTGGATCTAGGTGCACTGTGGTCACAGTTCTGTTCTGCCACTGCTCTTTGAGGATTGTTTGTGCTCTGTGACACGGCCTCATTTTGACACCTCTCCTCTCCTTGGTAGTAGGCACAGAAGTGCTGAGGCAGAAATGAGCTCCCCAACACACACACATTTTACCTATAATATTTTTAACCCGCTCCTTAATCTTTTTACTGTGAAAGGAGTATTTCTAACACTTAACATCCAGATCACTTAATGCATGTACTGTGACAATCTGTCGGAGCCCCCGCCGCAAGGTTTATTGCAGCATTTAAAAACTGTACTTCTCTCTTGCTTTGTGCTCATACAAAAGGACAGAATCATAGAAAATCCATGGTGAAAACAGGGGAAATACAGCATTACAGCAATTCTTTTCTTGACATGTGCAGTAGTAGCCCTTTTGGCTCAAGCAGATTGATTTCTGTATCCTTGTTAATTTTGATTGTACAGTTTAATGTTCTTGTATGTGATACACCAGAGAATTGGATTAATGCTTATTTTAGCTGGCTATTTGTTCTGGTGAGTTCTCAAAACTTTCAGCATCAGAATAAAATGCCTCATTTATGTTAAATATCAGTAGATGGAGTTTTTATAGTGATTATTTCACACTAAAGGATGCTCAAATGATACTTAAAAAGAAAAAAAAAACCTGTCAGGAAACAGAAAAAAAGGAAAGAATGCACACGTGCATTCACAATATATCAAGTACTGAGAAAAGCAAGAAAATGATCTTTGTTGTATCCAGGTCAACCTTGTGTGTTTTGCTTTAACCAGGGCTAATTACCAATGAAAAAAATTGGTTCTTGCTGGTGGGATAATTATAAATGCGAGCAGGGTTTGTTATGGTGAACAGGGTTTGTTATGGTGAACTTTAATTATACTTTACTTTTGCTTGGTTGTTTGGCTGGAGCAAACAAGGGCTCTGTTCTTTCAGAGAGAAAACAGAAATAAAGCTAGCAACTTCCTTCATTTCAGCGCCCACACAGAGGGCTCGTCCCAACACACCAGTCCTCTGAAGAGAGCTGCTGCTTTATTTTAAATAAGCAGATTGTGGTTTCAGGCTGTGGTTTGTTAGCCCAGTTTAGAGAAAGGATTATTTGTATAACGGTTAAATCCTAGCAATTAGGAATAATATTGCTGATATATGGCACGTTTTTTGGCTAATTTGTTTCATTTGTGCTCTGGAATCACACTCTAACCAGTTTCTTTCCTGCTAGGATGTCTGTCATTGATATATATGTATATGTTTTCCATTTGATACAGCATTCATCTCCTGAAGAATAGCCTGAATATAATTTATTATTGAGGCTCAGAATCTCAGTAATGTCTGTTGCTTCTGGCTCCCAAACAATAGCAGTTCTTTTAGGCTTATCTGAACCTCTCATAAAAATGATAGTTTTGAAATACGTGTAACACCTGAAGAGAAATCATTTGTGTTACCTGAAACATGTAAAAGTGTCATCTGAAATCCTTGATATATAGGGGACTTCCACAGATTGTTACTGGGATGTAAAGGACACCCTTAAAGTGGAAAAGATAAAACTGGTGCTCCAGACTTCATCCTGTCTTAGCATCCCCAGCCAGTGAACCGTAGCAGGTATAGTGTAGAAGCATATCAGAGAAGACAAAAATTGCAAGCAGTTTGAAAGTTAAGTTTGGCATGACTTTTTTCTTGGAGGGATATCTGTCAACATCAGGAAAATGTACCTATCTGTGAAACATTTAAGCTGAGCTTCACTGCAACCTATCCAAAGCACACATATTCTAAATGCAGAGGGGAATAATGGTCTAAACCTCTGAAGTTTTTAATTTGGAAGTATATTTTCCTATCTGTATACTGGGAAAACCAGGGGGGTTGAATCAAAGGTACAGTGGGAACAATGTCTAACTGAATTCTCAGAGCATGTCAGAAAGGTCTGCAAAGGTCTTCAGTCTTGGGGAATCCAGGCCCTACCAGCTTGTGTCTTACTGGAGACAAAAAATACTGTTCAAAGATGATTCATTTCCTTATACAAGTAAAAGACAGAAAAACAGCTGCTTAAAAGCAAGAGACAAATTAAGCCTGTCAACTCTACCAAATTTTTCTTGTCCTTTGAAAATGCTGTGCCTGTGTCATTGAATCTACTTTCTAGAACCTGGAAAGGTCCAGGCCAGCTGTCACAGTTGATTTTCAGACAGTAGCTGTTGAGCTGTCTCTCCATTCTTGTCCTTAGGCAGACCTGTTGTGGTTTAGGAGAGCGAGCCTAGTGCCAAGGATAGGACAGGTCTTTGGAAATGCCTGGTTTTACAGTTTGATTTTCTAGACACTTTTATGTAAATGGGAATTACAAGTAGATGCATGTAAAATGTGAAGCTGACCTCCCCAGTGAGCAGGTTTGTGTTCAGATGTGCTTCCTGGCCATGTGAAATCTTCCTTATACACTGAGTGCCTTGACCTTTCCAAGAAAGCAGCCAGGCTCCGAAACTGCAGGAGAAAATGGAAAGGTTTTGAAAGACTTACATCCTAAGGACAAAGTACTGCAGAATGTTTAGCACTTAAAACTTTTAAATGTTAACTTTTCAGACTGTAATTTCTTAATTGCTAAGAGACATAGCATAGTCCTGCTACAGAAAACTCCAATAACATATGATTGTCTTAACTTTTGTTCTGCTACACAACGGTTTATGTTTCCCTGCTGGGTGTTAATTATTTTTTCCTCAGATTTCAGGAGACACTTTGGCATTCTGATGGGACAGGGCCAAAAATTTCAGTCTCAAGCTGGGAGGTCTATACAAAGGGTTGAATTCTGAACAGTAAATTTAAAATTAATTTCATGTAAAAAGACAAATATAGAAGTGGACTTCTACTGTAGTCTCTCTATCAATGGTGCTTCTAATTTTAGGAAGTAAATCACTCTTGGCTGCTGCTGCTGGTATGCTTTGTTAATACTTTGTCCCATTCTAACACAGGCTGCTGTTGAACTAATTATTGCCCAAAAAAGGAAGGAAATATGTTGTTGAAGATGAAGAGCTTGATCCACAGTTTCTCTTGAACTCAGTCAAGAACTGGTCTTTCTGTAGATTGTCATGAAATTTCATGTCTCATTTCATTCAGGTCTCTGAAACACAAGTTGAACTCCACAAAAAAAAACCCAAACCCAGTGGCTATGAGAACAATAAAAGCAACTTCCTGCTTGCAGGATTCAATGTTGTGGTTAAAAAAAACCCCATCTTATCTGTATTTATTCAAATGGCTTTTATTTCTTTTGCTGTTGTTCTTTTTATATTGATGCTTAGGTTTTCTCTTTTCAAGAGAAAATAAATAATTCTTTCTGGGAGCTTAAATTAAACTACATATATATTTATTTAAAAATAATAATGTAAAATTGTTTTGGTTTGGATTCTTTTATTATTTTTTCCTCTTCTTTTCTTGAAGAATTTCTATGTGATTTTAATTAATTTGCATTTTGGTAACTTTTTAGCCAAAACATTCCTAGAAAACTCACTTACTTTTTTACTTTTACATGCAGGTACTATTGGATACAATCAAAGAAACAGGATAGATACTCTGATGTATCTCCTCGCCTATCCACAGAAGCCAATGGTAAAAACAAAAACAATAGAACTGATAGATTTTGAGAAACTCCCTGCTGGACAGAATGCCACAGTCGCTGTGATGAGCTACAGTGGCTACGATATTGAAGATGCTCTTGTCCTAAATAAGGCCTCTTTGGACAGAGGTAAGATCCATCAACTCTTTCCCACTTCTCCAGTGTGTGTTCCAATATATATTCTAATAAACTTGTTTTCTCGTTGTGTTATCCTGTAATAACTTTCATTGCAGTTATGAGCATTAGATCTCCAGTTAAGAAATTGAATTCCCAAAGTGGTTGGAACGGTTTTGTTGGTGTTCTGTATGATTAGTGATCGTAACTCCATGCATACAATAGTGTGGTGGACTTGCCAACATGCATATAAACTTCAGAGTCTGGATATTATGTGAAAAAATGGCAAACTTCTGACCTCAAACAAAAAAGTATAAATACTTAGTTTACAAAAAACATAAAGCATGATTTAATCTTTTCTGTAGGGCTTGCTTTTTAGATGGTTACTTGAACCTTTGTTCATTACTAACAGAGAGGTCTCATTATTTGCACCAGTAATAAAAGCAGTAGATGAAATTAGGCTTCTGAATGTATTTAGGAAAGGAAGAACCCGAGGCAGTTTGTGTCTTTGTGAGCTTTGTGTTCTGAGGGAGCAGTAGCAGTATTGCCTACTTTCTGAGAGAAAATAATAGTATTGTCTAAAGCAAAATCATTTAGTGTTTATTCAGAGCTAAGTTAATGACCTGCTTCCTTAAAAAAAATACCAACTCTGTGGTGCAGTGTATTTTAAGTAAAAGTACATAAGGACCAAAGGGAAAGCTAACCAACAGAGACCCATGTTTGTGCAGGTCTAGCCTGTCTCACTCTCTCCACACTTCTTCAGCATTTCATGTTAATGCTGCTGAGGGCTGGAGGAGAGTTGCCTGAAAACTTAGTCTCTCTTCTCTCCCTGTTCTCAATAAATGCCTTTGAGAGCACGCATAGTGCAGCAATCAAGCTGGTTTTAGTTTCGGGTGGCCAAAATCAGATTCTTCCATTTATTCGACCACTCC
>VXAX01006417.1:860493-897097 GCA_013399835.1 Leptocoma aspasia | reverse complement strand
TGTCCCTGTCCCTCCCCCCCCCCCCCCAAGCTCCCTTCCTCCTAGTTGCTAGGCAGCAATAATAGTATTCCTAGACATGTATCTTTGGCATTAATGTCTGCTGCATTTAATTTATGCCTCCTTTTCTAAAACAACAACAGGCATGATTTAAAACTGAATGTTTTCTGGTAGACTGGTAACATTTACAGGGAGAGCTGTGGTGCTTGTCAGGAATTACTTGACATAATCTGAAGATATAGATGTACTGTATGTGGCCACAACCATCTTTCAAATGAACTAAAATAATGCAAGATTATTAGCAAGCCTTGTTCTTGACTCTCTGTAGTTCTAAAAGTGATTAAAGTCTTTAGTATCGTGGTTAGTTGCTGTACTTGGAGAGAAGTTCCACAGATGCTACTTTTCTCATCTAAAATCCACTTATTTTATAACAGTATATGTAATTTCAGGTGAGGAAAAAAAGAATAATGGGTTGATTATGCTAAATACTCAGTTAGTACTGTCCTGGTAGATTAGCTTATCCCAGCCACAAACATGAGTAAAAGTTCAGCTTTCTTAGAACTCATGAAAGGAAGAGGTGCTCCTCTCACCCTATTATAGTCCCATGTTACATCTTCCTAGAGACCACCAAAATTTTTCAAGAGATTCAGTGATTTCAAGAGAAATGATGTGTGTGTACAGAGATACAGAAGCCGATTAGCACAGTTCAGAATTGGAGTGTAGTCCAGTGTTTAGAAAAAAGTAGCACACACGATCTGGTGTTTAAGTTGTGCACCACACATCCATTTACGATGTTATGCATATTCAAGCCAGTGAATAATCTAACTAATACAAAACATCTATTCCGTAGCTCAGATTTTATCCTGATTGTGTGTTATAAAGGATCTTTGAATTCCTAGGCGGATGGGTTTGTGTTCCATTGTAGGTTTTGGAAGGTGTCTTGTGTACAAGAATGCCAAGTGCACGCTGAAGCGTTACACGAATCAGACATTTGATAAAGTGATGGGGCCAATGCTGGATGCAGCTACCCGAAAACCAATCTGGCGCCATGAGATTTTAGATGCTGATGGTATCTGCTCTCCAGGTAGGTCAAACTGCATGTTCACTCATGGCATGTTCACAGTCAAGTGGAAATTGATGTTCTGTCAGTATTTCTTGTGCACCTTGTTTTATACTTAGCGTTTTAGGAGTTTTTTTGTCTCGAAGACAGCAGTATTGTGATGGAAAATTTTAAAAAGTTAGTTCCTGAAAGCAGCATGTTACCAGTCATTGGGGGGACTTTTGTACATTAAAAAAGCAGCTTTATATTTAAGTAGAAGAGTGAGGTTTTAATAACGTGAATCTACTGAAGCATTAGAATTTGTATTCTTATGTTCCCAAGCTGGCAAGCTTTTAACACTGTAGTTTTTTCCCTGTTTGTCTGTCATGTACTGTTGTTTTCTTAAGGATAGAGATAGACTCCTTATTATTTCCATTTCAAGCATCAAAATCTCCTAGCAAGATATCAGTTAATGCAGTTGTTTGAGGAAGTAAAACCTTACAGTTTTAACACTTTAAAAAGTGTTTGGAGAGAGATAAGAAAAATAAATAGAGATGTAAAGAGAGGTGTATAACTTTCCAATGGTAAGAGATTTGAGAAAGAATCCTCCCATACTGTCATCCTTTAGTTAGAAAATGGCTTAATAGATCTGCTAAGATCTAGTAAGAAAGGTGTTTTAAAGGGACTAAACTTAATTCCATTATAGTAACACAATTGGGTCAATTTTGCTCTTTAACACATCACAATGGAGCTTTCAGAATTAATTAAGAAAAAAAAGGCAAGAATCTTCTGAAGTATTAGGACAGATAGGACTGGGCTGGACTCCAGACTGAGACTTTTCTCAGCATGTAGGTAAAAACCTATTTGAGATAGTTCATGTGGACACAGAAGAGACACAGGCTGAAGTTCAGTGTAATTTAGTGGAGGGAGTGGGAGGTAGATCTTGGTGTGCAGTTGTATCATTGAACCTCCTGATCTGGTTTTCAGGACAGGGAAAGGGAAAGGGCAGGACAAGGGAATGGAGCAGGGAGAAGCTATATATGACACCAGTATCAATAGAAATATTTAAAGAGAAGGAGAGACTGACAGTAGTCTTGCACAGCTCATTGTGGAATGATGGGCTGTCCCAAATTTAGCTGTAAATTTCTAAAATTTGCCAGCTCAGTCGTGACTAAGTGTTCCCTGTTAATTTTTTCCATACTTAGAGCAGATGACTTCAGATGCCTTAGAGCAGACTTTTGACCCCCAGGGTATGTTGAATAGCTGTTCTCATAGTGCACCCAGCAAGCAAGCTGTTCTGCTTTGGTTTACCATAGAAAACTGGTTTAGTGATTCCCTTACCATTCAATATTTAGTAAAACAACAGAACGTACTTCTTGGGCATGTTCCTCCCAGTTTGTCTTCCACCTTACTTTTTTTTATTAAAAGCTTAAAATGTATTTCTAACACAGTCAGATATATTTTCATGATACTTTTTCTTCTTGTTCTCTGTAGGTGAAAAAGTAGAAAATAAGCAAGTTCTTGTGAACAAATCTATGCCAACTGTGACCCAGACACCTCTGGAAGGAAGCAGTGTGCCTCAGCAGCCACAGTACAAAGATGTGCCAGTAACGTATGTTGCAATATAACTTCAGAGCAAATTACATGAAGGAAAGGTGTCTGAGAAAATACTCAATTCTAGAAAACTCCCTTCTTCAACTATAACTGTCTTTGGCTGTTGTTTGTTTAATTGAAGATCAAGAAATTGGCAATATATTAGGGAGCTTTTGCTGTCAAGAAGAGCCCATGTGAAAAAAAAACATACATTGTCCTTTACAAGTTCAGCTTAATTCTCCCTTAGTTTCTATTGCAGCTCTTAAAACTTTTCCAGAAACATGCTGCACTCTGGAACTTGTATGTAAATATATATATGTAAATATAAAATCGTTTTTCCTCATATATAAGTTCCATAAAGATTACAGTTTGGTCAGGAGCTTACCAAGACACAGATAGTTGTCTGTGACTTATGTTTGGTTCACAGAAGTAAAACCAATGTTTTGGCTTCTTTTACTAGCTACAAAGGTGCCACTGATTCTTACATTGAAAAAGTAATGATTTCATCAAATGCAGAGGATGCTTTCTTGATCAAAATGTTGTTGAGGCAAACCAGACGTCCGGAAATTGGAGATAAATTTAGCAGTCGTCATGGGCAGAAAGGTAAAGGACACATTTAATAAAAATAAATTCGTGTTGTATATGCCTGCTATATGTACATAATGTATGTTTCCATTGATTGGTTTAGATCTTTTATGAATACAGTGATAAAAGGCCATATCCCCTTTTTTTTGTTAAGTTCACCTAATTTAGCAGTGATGTTTCTGAAACAAAAATGTATTAGCAAAAACAACTCTTGGTTGATCTGTGAATCTGGAAAATACAGTAGTTGCTCATTTTAAACAAGTACAGGGTTTCTAAAGTTTGGTTGGGTTTTTTTTTTAAGTCACAGTTTGGATTTAGGTGATAGATTTGTCAGTGGGTTGTCAGTAGAGAGATTGGAGAGGTTCTGAACAGACAGAAAAGATGAGATGAAATTGGACATTTGCAGGTCTGTGCATTCTGCAGACATTCTGCTCTAAAGACAAGACTGCAGGTAGATAACTCAGAACCATGGTGTACAAGGGAAGCAAATCAAGAACACAACTAGGAGTGCACCAGCAGAGAGCAGAAGGAAAGGGAATGTTTTTAAAAATATACCTGGGACATGATCCGGAGCACCTCTGGATCCTCAGACCAAAACCTGAAAACGAGTGCCTACTACGAAGCTGCTTGGTGGCATGTAGTTCTCAAGTTCTAATGTTAGTAGGAAAATGAAACTCAAGAACCTACTTCGATATCTGCTGAAAAACAACAGTGAATTCCCCTTGACCTGAATGTAAAAAAATATGAGTCTCAGACAATTTCTGAATTTCTAAGAGTTGGAAGGTGTGGAACGGGTGTTAAGAAAAAAGTGACTGAAAACAGCCTGACTGTAACCAACTTAAAGCATGTGTTGTTCCCATTAGTGTCAGTGTGGGACAGGTTTTGACATCTCCTCATCATTCTGTACACTTGGAAAATCGAGATTTGTAGTATTTGAAGCATGACCTTCTGCATTAGTGTATGTGCCGTGCTATTACCTGAGTTTTGTAATCTTGCTACATTTTTAGGTCTTATTTTGGCTTGAGAACATTGCTTGGTCTCTTGTCAGATGTGATGGAAAGGTAAAGTGGTTGATATTACCAAATCCTTTCCATTGCAGCCCATACACCCCTTGTGATCCTGTCCTAATAACTCCTGGCCAGGTGTAACTGAAGTGAAAGGCTGCATCCCTGTCATGAGATGCAGAGCTAACCACTGTAATCCACATTTCTGTGGTGTCCAGGTTGGGGGATCAGGACATCACCTACAGCAGACCTGTCAATCAGAAGAGGAAAAATGGGTGCAGGAGGCAGCAGCTGATCACAGTGACAGCAGTTACCAGATACTGCCTCAAGTTTGTGTGTTATCTATAAGAATAGTCAACACAGCCTTTCTCAGTACATACTGCTCTCTGCAAGATCACCTGTAATTCCACAGTGTCTTTCCACACACCCCCAAAACTGGTTTTTGAAACTCTGTATTCGCAGGAAATACTTCCATTGTTTCTGTTGTTATTAAGGAAGAAAAACTCTTCTGATAAGCATTGAAATGTTTTTCCTGATTGTATTTTCATGATGGTTTGTGATCTAAAAATACAAAGCTATTCCCACTGAGTTCCCAAGCGATTTGGTAATCAGTACTGCTGAAGGTTTCAAAAAAGTAAAGAATCAGCATTACATAATTAACATTCCTTATAAAGCTGAGTTTAGTTCTTGCACTGCAGCCTTGTAAGATAGTTAAGATAAGTGAGGAGAGGAAGAACTTCAGAGGCAACCAGGAGGAGTTGAGCAATTCGAATGTTCAACTGCCCCATTCATCTGTTTCTCAGGGAAGATCCTCCTTCAGGAAGATACTGTGTAGATTCTCTTTCAAATACTTTTTCAGTCTCATACACAGTGAAGTTGTGCAGTGCTTAAAAACTTAGGAGCACTGTTATGGCAATGCCTATTTCTTGATACAGTTTCAGCTTTGTCTAATTAAACCCTTTTCCTTGTAAGTGGTATGCAGTACTTTAGCAGCAAGTTATTATAATAATGCCATCAGTACTGTGCAGGACAAATTTTCATATTAGAATTTTTTAAAAAAGCCTCCAAATTATATTAAAGAAGCTGCTTGGTTAATCATGATAAATATTTATAGAGATTTGCCTGAAAATTTTAAGTAGGTTAGTTTTTTCTCCTAGGTTGGGCTATTAGTGTGTACCTATTGGAATAGTTGAACAGAATGTAAATGAACTTTTTTTCATATTCCCTCCAAAAAATAATAAAAAGAGCGCTCCACAAATGTAGAACCATGAGTGGAAGTGGAAGAATGACAGAAGGAAACAGAATTGTGTTGGGCAGGCTGTAGTATGGCTTTAGAGTGCTAAGGACCTTCCATATGACAAAATGCACATAAGACATCTCCCAGTGTAGAGCAAGCAACTACCTGTGGAAATCCCATGGTAATGAAAAGCAGCATCCTTAAATGCTGTAGGAAACTTTGAGGGTACCCATAATTATGCCTGGCATTGCATCAGGTTAACAATGGCTGATCACCCTGTATCTGTGCTTGGGACTATAATAATAATAATAAAAATAATAGTAATAATAATAATAATAATAAGCCATCAATTATTTAGAATGTCCCTTTCAGCTTGGTTTTGGAGACATGAGTGGGAACATTGCAACAGTTGTGTTACAGAGTTTGCAGGCATGTGCCTGTAGCTGTCCCATACATTAATCTCTAGTAATAATCCATTGTGATCCCTTGTGATCATATTCCAAATTAGTACATTTTACTAGGACTCAAAGCCTTCCTGGCAGTAAACCTCTCATTTCACTGCCCTGTAGTGCATTATAGGAAAAGATGTTACAGGAAGAAGGAGGAATATGGAGAAGATACTAAGAAAAATATACTGACAAGAACAGTGCAGTTCACTGTTTTGCAGTTTAACTATCCAGTGAAGGAGTCAATACTGACAATAGCAGAACTAGAGAAAAGTCATGAAAAGAAAAGGGAAAACCTCCTTTGATAGCTTTTTAACATTACATCTAGTATCATCCTCTGACATCAAACTGGGGAAGGATCAATCGTATCAGAAGAATATAGACAAACATGAAACAGAAATCATAATACTAACAGTTTAACTTTTTCTATTGAGAGAATTTTTAATTAGCTCTGAATTTATTCTCTTGGTCTTGGTCTGAATGTAGGCAATTACGACTTCAAGTTTAATTTGTGACTGTTAGCTTTAAGCCTGCCATAGGGCCATTTAAACATATAATGAGCTTAAACTAGCCAAGTACCTTGGTTCAGTGAGAAGGAGGAAAAGCATATGTCTGTCTGCATTGTCAGTCTTTTTTGTGAAATATATTTATTTTCTAGAAGGAATGCATGAAAATGAAATTTGATGTAGTGGAATCATAGTAGTAGTGGGTTTTAAATAACTAAATATGTGCAAAATAAGAGATTGCACAAACCACATCTCAAACTTTTTTTATTGTCTTTTTCCTGTATTCCAAATTGATTTGTATTTCAAAGCTGTGCTTTGTCACTGGAGCAGAAGGAAGCAGAGTAAGGGAATTAGAAAGTGTCTGGGATACAACAGATTAAATCTCACAAACCAGCTTTAGCCTTTTGTTACAGAAAAGCCTTTCGTTAAATATGTAGGTAGATTTTGTAGGCCTCTGTAATAATACAGATCTATGTCACTGCCTCTGTATTTGCTGCCTTGTTTGTGTCCTCTCACATGTCAACATGGTATTGGCAAGGGTCACCACTTCTGGCCTGTCCACTACACCCTCTTTTCATGCCAGTCTGTGTTTTAAGTACACTCCTTCCAAGCTGCCTGTAAAAGGTTGCCTGTACTTGAAGGATTCTCAAAAAGAAGTATATGGGGAGAAGGAAAAAAAAAAACCAAACAAATGAGGCCACCGTGTTGTGTTCTGAAATGCAAATATTTTGCTTTATTTTAATATTCATCTTCAAACTGGATATTGCAGTAAGATCTTTGGGACTGGGACTGTCTCTATAGTCTGTAAAGTCATTAAGCTTCTAGTGTCTCACAAATAAATCCTCTCTGGTAGTTGCATGTTTATCCTGAACTGCAGGACTTGGTTTTCACTATTTTACATCATATATTTTCCAGAAGGATAAAAAAACTTCTTTTGGTTAATTATTTTGTTGTTTTAATCTTGTATTCTTCAAGCAAAGTCACTTTTCAAAGCACAGAAGGCAAAGGATTGTTAAGCTAAAGAAGCTTCATCCAAGTTCCATACAAAGTAAATTATTATATTTCCAGATTTCCTCTTGCTTTGCTACAAGTCACAATGAGGAAAAAGTTGGACTCCTTTGATGTGAAAAAAAGCAATATAACACTTCTCTGAAAGAACATTTCTCAGTCTCTCATGTGAAAAAGGATTAACACCTCCAACAAAGGTCCTGTAGATCACAGAACTAAGCAGCAATACTGAACAGTATTCCTGAGGAGTGGAAAAACTGTATTTAAGCAAGAGATTGTTTGAACTGGCAAACAGAAGCTTTTTAATAGTTGAAGATCTAAGATAAAGGATTAAACCTTTCTGAAGTATCTGCACTTAAACAACTCTAAAGACAAGGAAGCAAGTTTAAATTCATGAAAGATGGTCTTTGTTTTCCTAAATGAACCGTGTTCTTTAGTGTCAAAACAAAATCCATTCACTGCATTATCAACTACATAAACTTCATGACAATCCCTCTCATCTGCCAAAGTCTGACCTTGCTTACTTTTTGAAATTTTTATTAGTTTGAGCATCTGCCATCTGCTTTCCTAACTTCATAGTGGAGATCGACTTATCTTTTTCCCTTTAATGGGCACTTGTACAGTACAGATAAGCAGAACACTTAAAATAAAATGTTAGTTTTAAATGGCTACTTGTGTCATTTCCCCCCATGTTACAAGTCAGAATTAGTACTTTATCTCTAATAGAACATCAGTGGGTTTATAGTAATTAAATGGTTGAAGTGGCATTAAAAAGAATTTGCTCTTAATCGACTGCAGGAATGTGGGGTGATTAGTAATTATTAGGCATCAGGGAAGGTAGGGATTTCTTACCATGTTTTTATCTTCAGAAGTTGAATTTGAGAAAATGTCAGAATGCCATTAAAACTTCCCATACTGTTTTTTCTATTTATTTTTAACAAAACCGTTGCTCAGCTTGCTGTCTTAAGAAGAAAATCACAGCATTTTTCATCTCAAGCAGCAAACAGGTAACCTTCTGACCTTTTCAGTAAATCCTCAACTGAACTTCTGAAATTAGGGTGATTTAGCATTTTATGGCACAGAATAAAAATCTCTAATTCTGTTTCCAAATAGTGTATCCTGAACACACATTTTATTAAGCTCTTGACTCATTCAGCCATGTGTATTTTGTAAAGTTCCTATGGTTATTGTTTTACAATAGCTGCTTCCAGAAGCATTGTAAGGGTTTCAATTAATCAGCTCTTTGTGTGCTTCAGACTATGCAAATTTATCACATCAGACCATTCAGCAGCTCATGGGAAAGCAGTGTACAAACTGTATTGTCTTCTAGCACCTCCTCTCATTTAGAGTGATGTTTTTAATAAGAAAACTAATCAAGTTTACTTATGCATTATTTATCTGTTAATTTTAATTCTGTTCTTTACCTCTTATGTCAAATGGGATGTAGCAAGTGATATGATAGATCAGTGAATGATTCAATATTGAACAAAGCTTATGTGATGCAGCACTTTTTTCTTCTTAGAGTTCTTTTATGCTTAGTTAGCCAACACAGTATGTAATTAGAGAGTTTTGAAGCAGCTGTACATTTGTTGTTCAGCCTTACTAATTTTTGCAAATCTGTCACTTGTCCGTAACATACAGCACTGTGTTACAGCTACAACTTTGCTTAATTATGTGATGTTGTCTTATTTCTCAAGAGTATTTCCAAATTCTGGCAAATCTGGCAAAGCTAAAATAGATGCCTTTCAAGTCAGTTTTAGCTCTTTTACCACCCTATCATTAGAATGAGTAAACAAGCACGTTTAGTAATGCACTTCTTTTTATCTTGCTGATAGAAACTGGTATTGCTGCTGCTTCTATTCACGTTGTCTCCTTTGCTCTCTAATGTCCCTCCTGCTGGTAGTAATTAGTTTTCTATATTAGGTTGTTTTGACTTATTTGATGATTTTTTTTTTTTCATTTGGCATGTGTGTGTATAGAAGGCACCTTATCGTGGCCTGGTGAAAAACTTTCCCATACTGTTGTGTTCTGTCCCTGCCCCCTTCCCCCTCTGCGCCGAACCGAGCTTTTAGTCCGGCTGTGCTCGCGTTTGTCAGCAAACTGCAAAAGCAACCCCACCAAAGGTACCAGCTCTGGAAACCTGAGTTTCTCCTGATTAGGAAAAGGAACTCAGACAAAAGTACAGGGGTGAGGGGCTCTTTATGCTGTCAGTGCCTTGTGGAGGTACACGGGTTGGAGATGCTGTCAGCATTGATGCTGATAGCGTGTGTGGGGCTGGGGGCCATTGTGCATGGTCGGGGGCTGTCATTTATTGGCTGCCATACAATAGCATTGAAAAACACTGCCTATGGCTGTTTTATACTTGCATGTTAAACCACTGTGGATGTCTGATTTAAGGTTATTCTAATTTAAACTGTTACCCTTGCATTAAGCTGCCATGCTAATCCACTTTTTTTGCCTTTTTGATATTGTAAGAGAATTTATTAGCATTTTCACTGGTTTTCTTTCTAACGTGACATGACAAAATAGATACACAAAAGTTTTTTTCCTAGAATTTAATTTGGTTTTCAATTGAAAAAAAAATTAGATGTAGCAAGTTGCTAGGTGCTTTCTTGCTCAAGCACATAGCCATCTTGTTAATCCACATTAAAAAACACATCTTGTTTTTTGTTTTGTCTGCAGCTTTTTCTGGTTGTTAATTCTTGATTCTGGTCGCAGATGAGACAGCAGAATGTATAGGTGAGAGCCATTCAGGCCCACTGCAATATAGAATTTAGTCTCAATATAGATTCCAGATGCAGCATATAAAAATTGTGAGAGGAAGGGAAGTGAATGAAACCAAATTATTTCATGTGTCCTCTATGAATGCTGGGGATCAATTTTCATGTGATGTCTAAATCAGTAACAATTAAGAAATACTAACCTCTAGTAAGAGCCACAGAGCAAAACAGCCTCCTAGTTTGAGTGTGCCTTATTTATGAATATTGTATGGGGTGTAGTTGAGCAGCTCAGTTGTGACATGCAGTTTGTACTTGAACAGGGTTTGGAACTTGAGGCTTTTTTAAATCCAGCCGCCTCTCCTTCACTGTTTTATTAGCCAGTTGCAAGTGATAATTCCACTTACATGGATTAATTCACTTGGTTACTTTTTTGCATCTGTTGGCTTGCCTGGCACTGCTCTGCTGCAAAAAAAAAGGAGTAGCAAATTCAGGAGCTTAAAGTGTAGACCTGCGAGCATTAGTCTCCTAAAGAGCTTCTGAAAGCAAGCGATAGCAAAATAAAATCAAGCTTACGTTTTGAATGAATTGCAGTTACTTACTTCTAGAAGTAGCATTGTATATAGGAAAGGCATCTTTCAGCTTTTTTAACAGTTGAATGAACTTTCTTAAAACATAGGGTAGGAAGAAGCTTCTCTGTCCTCTAAATACACAAGACATGCTATAGATCTGCTACAAGCTCAGCAACTTCTTAAAATACAGAGGCTTAGAACTGAGGCTTTATAGCTTTCCTTTTTTTTCTTTTTTCCCCTTTTTTTCCCTTCTCTGTAAAATAGAAACTTTATAAATGGCCTAGTAAGCTTCACATTTCTGGATTCTGTCTAAATATTTTGTTTTTAACTTCTAAGCTCATTATGCTGTCTTTGTGTTAACTTGTATTAAAATCTGTCAGCTATGACTGGTCTCATAACCACAGTCAGCGGACCAGAATAAGTTAATTATTTACTTGTGTCACTAGTGCTCTTCATCTAATGAAATGCACAGCTGTGTTAGATCTGCAGTTGGGTGTGTAGGTCCCATTGTTACACAAGTCAGCGGAGGGTAGAAGCCGCTATGATGGAGAGCCCTCAGTTCTTTCTGCTGTTCTGCCTTTCTGTGTCGATTTCATGGATCTTTTATCATTCACTTTCACACAAAACAAACAACACAGTGGCTGTCTGCTATGGGAACCAGCTTGGCATATAAAAGGTTTTCAGAGCCTAAAGTAATTTTAAGTTAGCTAAGATTTAATTCTTGGCTTACAGGTGCCGTGAAGTCCAGATGCAACCTAATGCTTTCTTAGATGTAAATGCAAATAAGGCAGAATGTATGCACAATAATACACATATAACAGAGTAATTATGTATAAAATTCTAGGACAAAAAAAGCTGTGCAAGGAAGAGATAGTGGGTTGGTTTGAGTTGGTTTTTTTTTTTTTCAGCAAATGATTGCTGCTTGGCAGGGAGGGCTGGAAGGATGTTATTGATTTATCACAGTAGAACAATGAAAATTAGTTTCAATAGGTTTAAAAACTAAATACAACAGCACACACGCCCTTGCCCCAGACGTTTTTTTCCTGCTCCCTTCCCCCATACTTACCATTCTCATTCTATTAACTACTGTCCCACACACCTATCCCTGTCTTGCTTGGACAGTGGAAGAGGAGCTCCCTCCTGAGCAGACGCCAATATCCCCCTGTGAACTGGCTGGTCGGGGGATGCCTTTTTAGGGAGGTAACCAGTACCCTCAGTCTTCCAGGAGCCCCCTCCACTCCAGCACTGTTCCCAAAGCATGCTCTGGCACAGTTGCAGCAGGCTGATCTCAAATAGCTTGCAGACTTTTTCAGCTCTAAGGGCTTCTGGAAGAAATTGTCCAGCTGAAACAGTAGCTTTGGTTCAAAGGAGTATGGGCTTAAGCAGCTGCATTTTAGCACCTGAATTTCAGTGTTAGATCTCTTGATCATTTATAGCTGCAGTATGTTGAACTGCAGAATTCACTATAGAAAGTTGTAAGGGTTGGAAGGAAAATTTTGAGATGCGTGATGGACATTTAAAATGAGTTTTCATGCTTCTATTTATTCTTTCTGCAATATTTTTAGAGTTTGGAGGGTTTTCTTTGTTTTATATTCAATACTCATAGAAACTGAAAAAAGCTTCTAAAACTTTTAAGGGGACAGGTTGTGTTCATGGACTGACAAAATAAAAGCACTCTGTGGAGTGGATTGCACTTCGTAATTCATTGTTAGCAGTCTTTGCTCAGCAAACAGATGTTACCTGAAAAAAAATCTTGGTTATTTTTTATTTGTTTTCCTCTACTTATCTCTTCTCAGTTCCTGTCAACGTCCCATTTGATGTGTTTTTATTGACAGTATTTAGCAAAGATACATATTATAAATAAATTTCAAATCAATAATAATTCTCTATGTCCAAAGACATAACCTAAAGGGCCAAATTTCTGATTTTTTTTTCTTTCAGGAAATTATAGCATTAGCTTTAAAAACTGTGTTTCTCTTGAGATATTATAATCTGATTGGACAGAAATTTCTAGTTGCTTTTGAAAATGGGATCCAAAGCTTGCTTTCCTAATTTGCTACCTCACAAATCACTGGGAGCATTATGTGAGGGTATGATAATTTTGCCAGTCCTGTCAGAAGAGCTCTCTTCTAGTCTGCAGGTTGGGAGTACTGGTCATGGTAATGAATCTGGGTAAAAAGTGATCCATGAGAAAGAGAGGAGGAGGAAGACACTGAAGAAAATCTGGTGATGAGCGTCAGCCCTGCTGGTGGTTTGCTGTTTTGTGAATTGAAATGTTTTCTCTTCTGCAGGGGTGTGTGGACTGATTGTTCCTCAGGAGGACATGCCATTTTGTGATACAGGCATCTGCCCAGACATCATCATGAACCCTCACGGCTTCCCATCGCGTATGACGGTGAGTGGTGCTCAATCACAAGACACTGTCCCCCGAGAGGGAAAGAAGGGGATCAGCCACTAAAGACGAAAAAAAGCTTGAAGCATGATTTCATTGAGAATATTCTCCAGTCATCATGCCATGCACTTGCTCTGCTCTGAGTAGTCAGCCCTCTGTTTCACTGTTTCGAAGCATCCTACTGTAAAAGGAGTAGTTTTGCGCATCGTTCTCATTTTGTTCTGTATCAAGCTAAGAGGGATGCAGCTGAATACTTCACTTGCACCTTTTGTGTTTGAAAATTTCTTGCTCTTCCTTCCCTATTTGCCTGTGCCCACTAATCTGGCTGAGGCAGACTGTGAGGTGAAGGTTGGAGAGGAGTTTAAATTAGAGATTCAGACCTATAAAACTTCTTAAATTATACACATATATTCCCTGAAACTGAGGCGAGTCTTGCACCTGTGCTGCAGGGTCACTGGCTGCTAAATACCTCACTGCCTGGGCTTTTTCTGGCACCTCAGTGCTTCCTTCATACAGCCTCTGATCTTTCTTCCTTTGTTAGCATCTTCCCTTCTGTTCCCCCTGCTGCACTGCAGCGAGTCAGTCTCCATGGCTGTTTCCTACCGCAAAAGGCCATGTGGATCTTGCCCATTTTTCAGATAACTGGAAGAAGTGGAACTGCCTGACTTGGGACCTTAAAGGTGTTCCCAGACCCTGTGATGAGTCCAGTTTTCCCCTTCACACAGGAGTACTCCTGGTTCTTGGGCTTCTTACACTCCTCCTGTTGCATGCAATAGCCCAGGCTGCCATCTGGGACACTTTGCCTGACTAACTTGTGCGGTAACCAGTCCAGCAATGTGCCTGTCCCAATGACCAGGCTGCTAACTCTGCTTTTCTCTCACAGGTAGGAAAGTTGATTGAACTCCTGGCTGGAAAAGCTGGGGTGCTTGATGGCAAATTTCACTATGGAACGGCTTTTGGCGGCAGTAAAGTTAAGGATGTGTGTGAAGATCTTATTCGCCATGGTTATAACTACCTAGGGAAGGACTACGTAACATCTGGGATCACTGGGTAAGAATCTGCTCTTTAGATTTAGGTGTTTCAGGGGAGTGGGGAAATCCTGTTGAGACACATCTGAAAAACCTTCTCGTGTCTCAGAGTTAGGGAACTTTCTCTTGTTTGAAAACTGCTCTGTGAGATTGAGAAAAGAGGCAGAAGAGTAGTGTGCTTTTTTTTTTCTTAGAAGCATTTTGTGGTTCCACATTTTAAAACTGCTAGTGTATGTGTGGCTGTAATGGGAATGGCCCTTGTGGTACATATGAAAATTTCTCAAGTCTTACTGCCTGTTTCTGTCAGCAGAAAGTCTTGCATATGCTTGGAATCAGATAAGCATTTTCATGTTGACTTTAATGGTACTGTAAATATGGATTTGGAGGCAAGCATCTGTTCCTTGGGAATATTCTGTGTGTGCTCTTTTTTCTTTTTTTTTTGCTTTCGATTACACAATGTTTCAGTCTGGCATAATACTCTAATCTGCAAACTTCCTGCTGTGTTGATCAGACTGGCTTCTGAGACACAGAGTTCAAAGAACATAAGATAGTTTAGGAACAGGAAAAGGCCATATGGCTTCACATGCCTGCCCTTCCAAAATGTATCTTAATCCTACCTTCCTGCTATTTTTATTATCCTTCCAGTCCCCTTCTTCTCAAGGAGCAAGTTTAGGTCTCTTTTGCAAGTTTTTTTAATATACTTTTTATTTTAATTGCCTTTCCTACCAACTTATTCCATATGTTGCTTCTCTTTTTGTTTCAGAGATACGATTTTATTTTCCTTATTCACACCATATTCCATAAATTGTATATCAAGTATCCTGGTGCTTGAAACACTTCCTGTTGGTATATCATGGTAGCTTTTAAAAAATTTGACTAATCATATTTCCTAGGGAGAATAAAATCATCTAGCTATAAAAATCCCCATCCCCAAACTTCAGCTTTGTAGTGCCCTATTTAGAGACTTTGTTTAAGGATACTGATACTTTTTTCCAAGCAAATTACACAGGCTTAATCTGTTTGTTATGAAATTTGAAGGCAGATTTCATAAGAATGTGAAAGTTTGTGGATTTGAAATGTCTAATGAAGTTTTATTATTTTCTTCAATAGTTAGCTTTTGGAATAACACTGCATAATGTCAGCAATGACTCTGAAAGGGAGGTATAATGCTTAATGCTGTTGTCTCCTGCTTGTTTTTACATTGCGTTTTACCTTTTTTTTTTTTTTTCCCAAACAAATTAATGGCCATGCTGAGTCTGTCAGTGTTAAATCTGGTCGTTCTCAGTGCTGAAGGTGGTGGCTGGGAAACGACTGAGTGCTTTTCACTGGTTGCTTTCTGTTCCTTAGGTGCTTACACTCTTCTTACAGTTGGGGGTGTTTTAAACACAGAAATCTTTAGCCATACTCCAGCTCACAGAATGGAGTAACACCCTCTATACTGCTCACAGATGTTCTCAAGCTGATGAAAGTGCCTAAATACAGTTCTCAAGAGCCCTTTACCCGGCTCATCTGAGCCCCCAGTGCCAGCCAGGGCAGCAAGCTTTGTCCCCTGGATGCAGCTGCTGGGCAGTGCTGCTGGGGCAGCTGTGCTGATGCACAGCCACTCAAGGAGGGCTGTCACCCATCTGGGCCTTGGGTTGTGCCTCAGGATGCTGTGCAGGGACACTTAGTAGATGAGGACACTGTCAGGCTCATAGTGTGCCAGTGCTAAGCGATTCTTGCAAATGCAAATTTCTTAAAGTGCTCCTACAAAAAGGAATGTTCTGAGCATTTATGCTGGATGTATTTGCTTACATATATGCTTACCTTTATGAAGGAACGTAAACAGAAATACCATAAGTCAGTCTTCAGAGTCTGAGACATTTACAGTCATTCCTGCCTACTGGTGACACTCTTGAAACTCTCCTTTACAGATACAGAAGAGGGGCTTTCCAGGGTACAGCTGAAACAAGTACCTGCAGCTGTAGCAGCATGTCTGCACAGCATAAGACCAGAGTTCAGGAGCTTGTTCCTTGCTGCAGTGGAGACAGCAGCATGTGGTGCTGGCAGTGTACTGCCCCTGTGTTCAGAAGATTTCCCTGGAGGGGTTTTCAGACTGGTTGCCCAGAAAGGCCAAACACATTTTTCTAGGACTCGTTATTTCCAAATTGTTTCACGTTTCTCCTGTACGTGACACCCTTGCCTCTCTTAAGGTGCTAACTGTGTGCTAACTGTGGTTGCTGGTTTTGCTTTGCTTTTTATTCTTTCAGGGAGCCTTTGGAAGCATATATCTATTTTGGTCCTGTGTATTACCAGAAACTGAAGCACATGGTGTTGGATAAAATGCATGCAAGAGCTCGAGGACCCAGAGCAGTGCTCACCAGGTATTATTACAGGCTAAGCACAAAAGTCTTGTGTACATGCAGAAGTGTGCCCAGCTGACTGATAGCTATAAAATAATTTTTTTTTTACCTTGTGATACTTGGCACAAAAGGCTATGAACTGTCATTACATTGTTGCAGACTAAAAACTCTGACAGTAGACTGTGGCAGGAGGTTGTTCTGAAGGTTCAGATTCTATGTGGTTCAAAACTTAAGTTTGCTTCTCAAACTTCTGCTAGCAGCTGGTAAAAACACCATCTCTGATTGACAGTACACACTGTGGGCCCTTCCTGTCAAATTGCTCATATCATAGGTATTTTAAGAGGTTTGTTAGGTATTTTAGCTCATATCATAGGTATTTTTCTTTAACAAAATCAGTTATGACTAGAAGGAAGAAATTTTAAAATATGATCTAATATTTCAACATACTTTGAGAAAAGAAACTCTTTGGGGAAATTGAAGCTTCCTGCTTTTACTGTGCTACTTACTTTTTCTCCTTAAAGCCAAGGTCTGTGTCTGCTTGCACTCGTGTTCAAAGTTTCTGATACTCCTTGCTCACAAAAAAGAGTTTAGTGGCACAGGCTTTGCTTTGGGAATGCTTCTAAGGGGTCGTTTAGTTCACCTCTCTCCATCACAATAGGATTATTTGCTGAAACTTACTTGCCAGAAAATTAAATTCCAGCTAATCTTGAATATTCTAGCGAAGATTATTCCAAATGTCCTTTGCCACTCTTTCTGGACTATTATGTAGACCCTTATACCTCACCTCCTGCATGATGGTACTCTTCTTTTTGACCAGTCAAAACTTGTACTGATACTGACCATAGCAAGCTTTGTACTGTTTCAAGATGTAAGCACAGTGATGTCTATCCCACCTTTACTCTTCCCTATAACAAGTATAATTTGTATTCCTTAAATTCTTCATTTATTTTTATGCCTCTGATCGTGTGAGGATCCACCACTCTTGCTTTGCCTGGCTGCATAACACCTCTTAGTAAGTGCAGCTTCTACCTATTGATGTGCTGTTAGAGAAAGGAGGGACATGTCTCTGCTGTACTTGATACAGAAATGACTTCCTCTTTGGCTTTTCATTGCTTATTTCCTATGGCTTTTTGCTTTCCAACCTCACACTGTCTATTGGACAAACTTGTGCTTTCCATGGAAATAAATACCAGTGGTTGAACTGGGAAAGAAATCATGAAATATTTTGTAACTCTTGTCTGAACTTATTAATCAACCACATTGAGAAAAGGAGGTGTAGCACAACCACAGCTGCTTGCCTATATGAACATAAATGACACTCTCAAATAATAGGCTGTCTGCCCCGTTTTCTGTTCTTCAGTGTGTTAAGCATTATATTGGTCCTTCACATGAAAGTGAAAACTCTCTATCTTAGCTAACAGTAGACAGGATTTACTGGAACTCCTGGCTTACCCAAATCTCTTGATCTGCCTTTGTATTGCCTCCCAAACTTCTCAGCTGTTTAGAGACATTGAATTTAAATGAAACCTAAATACCAAGTCAATGTAATGTTTATATGTAAAGATGAAGGTTGTGTGATTTCCCCCATCCCTTACTTTCTGCAAATTTTGTTCAGTCAGTAGCATCATACTATGTAATTAGGACTCATATTTGACTTTCAGGAAAGCTAGTGGATGTTCAATTTTTGCTGCCTCTTAACTAGTCTTTCAGGAATTTTCTTTTTTTTCCTCAAATAATTAAATGTTTGTTACTGCCGTTGCCTCTGTTGAGAGAGTCGGCATTACCAGCTTTCATATTCGCTATTGTTTTATCATCCATTGTGCTTCCTGGAGACTAGATTGCATCTAACATTCTTTTTTGATTTTAAAAGTAATCCTATAACAGCTTCCAACGTGGAATTTGGCTGTCATTGTCTTGAAATGCATTTTATTATATATCAAATGTACCCTAAGTGACAGAGCAAAGCTATATTTCCATCTGGAATAAGGCAGAATATTTGAGCTTCTTGATTATCACTGATTCTAGCTATTATTCTGATTAAAACAAGACTTTACAGAATTGCAAAGCAGCACTCTTTGTCAACATGGTCAAAACCCACCAGGTTGTTGCCCTCTGGAGTGGTACTGGACATGAAATGCAATCCTTAATTTCAATGCCGTGGGTAGTTGACAGTTAATGTGTAGCACAGTTCTGTATGTGGTGTTGCCCAGATATCCAGTCCTGCTGAATCTTTTTAAGAGATAAGCTGCTTTTAGTTTTTCTGAAAAGAGAGCAATGTAAGCTTTCTGCATGCAGAAAGTTGTTTTGATGTTTGTAGTTGTTTTGATGGACATTGTCAGAGCTGCCACCTGTGTGTCTTTGGACATGTCAGATGTGCCAGGTCCTGTTGTGCTGCAGGGGAGCAGTGGGACAAACACCACTCAGGGCTCCCCTCTGTGCTCTGGGGCTCTGAACCCTCCTCCTTCAGGCAGTGTTTTTTAGGTGATGTTCCACTTCTTGGAGATCAGTGTTTCAGCAAACGACTCCATTCAAACTAGTCACTTGTTCTCCCTAGCAGGCACAAGGGAGATCTGCTGAGACCATGGGGTAGACTTATTTCCCCCACTGGCCAGTGAAACAAGGAATAAGACCATTCAGCTGAATGTTCCTGCAGAAAATGCAGAATTAGTGCCAATAAATTCTTAATGTGCTTAAAAACACTGAAGTTAATGGTTTTATGCTTTTTTTTTCTAAAGGCAACAGTTAAATAGAATGAAGATCACTTTTTTTTTTAATTTAAGGCATCACTGCATTTTATTTAGCATTTGAGGATTTTAGGAACTTACATATTTCCATATTTCTCTTTTTCATGATATTCCCAATCTTACTTTCAAGAGTCTGCTTTTTTTTCTGATGTTATATTTAGAATAAAGAAAGAAGTTAGTTGCCCAGGGCAACAGCTGCAGTGTACATGTGTAAAGTGGGAAAGGGGAAGTACAAATGCTTTGTAAGTACAGTTTTAACATTTTAAACAACTTTTTATATGAGGAATTTTAAAACTCGTGTGAGCTGGAAGAAGAATCTGATAATCTTAGGAGCCAGAAGATAGACTCATTTCAAAGGCTCAATCTCAATATTGAAATTTTTGGTACTTTAGAGAAGACTACTTTACTTTTTAGGTAGGCAGGATTTTGTTTTGTTTTCTTTCAATGAGATCATACTGACAGTGGGAGTGAAACTTAACAGCTAAAGGTTCAAGTTGGGTTTTTTTGTTTGGGGAGCTTTTTGTATTTTTTAATGGATTTCATCTGCCTTAAAAATGTTCACCCTGTATCTGTTGGAAGACCCATGGCATATCTACACATGAAGTTGAGGCCCCATACTTTTTCCAGGGGTTTTATCCTGCCATAATTGGGGTGAGACTTTATTTAAGTTCACATTTGTAAAACTATTTTGTCATTTTGTCCTGTAGAACAGTACCAGGTGAAACTTCCGAAAGCAGACTTGTGCATTAAATAATATTATAGAAGTCAGTTCATAAAAGCAACTCAGGCACTGCTAGCACCATAGCAAATGCCTGATTCCTTGGAGGTCCAAACTGCTTTGAAAATCTGCCTCTTGGCACTTCAGAAGAGAAACTGCATTCACCACAGGGTTATCCTTTAAAACAGCTTCTGAACAGTGATGGTGCCATCCTCTGGGGAGGGGGCCCAGGGGAGTTTAATCAGGGTGTAAACAACTTCTATCCATTCTCCCAACAGTGGGAAAAACAGGAGGTTACATGAATGAAAAGGACAATTTGAATTACAAGCAGATTAGTTTTAAGGTTCCAGTGTGGTCAGAGTAAGAGAAACTACTTCCCCCTAAAAACAAATACAACTTGCATCTTTAGAAGATATTTTGGTTTGGTAATTAGGCTTACTTTTTACATGTTACAAAAGATTATTAGATGTTGAAGGCTTTTATAAATTCTTTCCTGTGATTTGAAGCAAGTTAGCAAAACCTCATTTTTATTATCTTTAGTAAGCTTTAAAAGTTCAGTTGTTGGAAATAATAGAAACAAAATATACTCCAAAAGTAATGGGCCAGATCTGTCATTGAATATTTTAGGTGGATTACACTGCTGCAAGTGTCAGAAACAGCACATAAACGTGAGGTTTCAGGGAGCAGTGAAGCTCAGTAACTTCTTTTAAATTCCTTCTCTTTGCTGTCATGTTTCAGGGAATATACTAAGATGGAAATACTCATTAAAATGCATGCAGTATATTAGTGTGCTGTAGGACTTCAGGGTTGGTTTTGCTTCATAGTTTGCTCTGATATTTGCAGCCTAAGTACTATATCATTGTGCTGGTACATGAGAGTAGAATTGATACTATGAAATTGCAGAATGACAAACAAGAGGTTAAAAGTTTTGATTGTGTCCAACAAAAAATTGGCTTCAGCAGTCTTAATGTTAGATTATATACTGTACCTTATTTTTTTACATCAAAATCTTCAGTGTATACTTGATTGCTTTATTAAAATTTTCCTCTAGCACCATAAGGACAGGAAGTCTCCCCAGAAAATAAGTAAGAGTTTGACTTGTATAGAGGAACCCATAGAACACAAAAATGAGTTTATTAACCATCATACATGAAAAAATGAACTAGATAAAGGTTACTTTAAAAAAATAGCATTTCAGTCCTGAGTTAGCAATATGTGTACTACTTGTTTGCTGACTTATTTTGGTATTCTCTCACAGATCAAAACCGTCTTTAGTTTACAAATTAGTCTTAGCTGTAGTTCAGCTGAAACATGAGGTTGATGATTGATTCATTAACTCCTGAATATTGTTTAATTTTGTTAGTTACAAACGATAATGTCTCATCAAGAAAGAGTGCCAAATCTCTGTCCAGATTGTCTTGGACACTCTTCAAAATCTTTTTGTTTTCACTTACTCAGCTGCATTCTGAGAGGTAAAGAGCTGTGGCCTGATGCTGCAGTTGCCACTTACAAAACTGCATAATATTGTGGGTACAGGAGCAACACAGCATTTGTGAGATCAGCAGCTCTGATTTGTAAAGTCCATCAACCCTGTGTTGTTCCTACAGTTTGAAGACAGCCTAGAGTCATAGAATGTTTTGGAATACTGACTACATTTCTCAAATATTTCTTTCAAAGGCAGCCCACTGAAGGTCGATCCCGTGATGGTGGTTTACGTCTTGGAGAGATGGAACGGGATTGTTTGATAGGTTATGGAGCCAGCATGCTTTTACTGGAGAGACTGATGATTTCAAGTGATGCCTTCGAAGTGGATGTTTGTGGGCAGTGTGGCTTGCTAGGGTACTCTGGATGGTAAGTTGTCAAGTGCCTCTGTGTAACAGAGCCTTACCCTTGGTTGCAGTGCTTCTCGGTTTTCAAGAGCTCACAGGCACCAATTAACAGTCTCATGTACTTTAATCAAAAAGTTCAAAATTGGTACGTGGAAAAATGTGACAGGATGGTTCTTTATTGTGGTCTGATTGAAGTTAGGACTGAATTGAGTGTGTAGTCAATGGGCTGGGGATCTCTCCTGTTCTGGGGGCACAGGTGTTCTCTTCCAGAGCCAGGCTGTTCCCTTCAGTCTGTCTGCTGACCTTCCATCTCACTGCTGACCTTCCATCCCACCCTTGCAGGGGATTATCAAGCACTTAATCCCATATATCATCTATGTTTTGAAAAGGGGAGAACAGCAGTGTCAGCGTACTTGATGCTTCTGCCAGCAGAAATGAAGATACTGGTTGGGCTAGTCACACATCTTCCTGCTGCAATCCCATATTGAACCTCACAAGGCTGAAGAGTGAGAGTGGGCACAGAAGAATAGGGGAAGAAAGCAATATCCCCTGCTTTCCTGTTCTCTAGCTATGGAGTTCATAATCCCATTTGGTTTCCTTTGGCTGTACCCCTCCCAAATGCCTTTTGCTTTGTAATCTTGTAAAACAAGGAGTTCCTCCTCAAAGCTTCAGCCATCTCCCATGTTGGAGCTTGAGAGACAAGCAGCTGTCTGTTTGGAAAATCAGTTGGCTTCTGCCTGAATGCCTTGTCCCTAGGAAACTTCTCTCTAGACTGGCTAAAGGTCTTGCTGTCTCAGTCTGAGACCTAACACAGTACTGAGTTGGTCTCCTGAAAACAAACTCGTTTTCCGTGTAGGGGAAGCATAAAACTGGGTGCCAAAGCTGTGTGAAGCTCACCACATGTAACACACTGGGTTTTGCTTTAACTGTCTTTTCTCTCCAGCAATTTTGAGATGTTAGATTTACAGTTGTCCTGTAGCATGCTGAAAATACACCAGTATTATTAGAAGAGAAACAAACTTCTTTTTATAGTCTTAGAGGTGAGGGAGATGTTTTGCTTTGATATGGTTCTGTTCTAGGCAAGCAGAAAACAGACTTGTGAGACCAACAGGAGTTTGAGATACAATGTTCTTGCAAGCTTCCCAAAAACAGGTGACCTGAAATTCTATGACTAAGGGAAAAAAAAAATGGTGCAAGTTCAAGTTACAAGTTACTCTAATATTTATGTTGGGAAAAGATGGAGAGTTAAAAGGAGGAGAAAGATTAATTTCTAAACCTCAAAAAACCACAGTTGGAAACTTGTCGCATCTTGGATATCAGCATCAATCTATTGGGAGAGGCAGGAAATTGGACTTTATTCACTTCAGTGTCTCAAGAGTGATTTTTCCATGATGTAATGAAGTAGAAAAGTAAGGTGTATTCTCAGTTTGTAGATGTGTAAAGGTGACAGCTAGTGTTTCTGCCCTTGGTCAGACCTTTCTTCTGAAGCATGTGGCTTCTGGCCAGAAACCAAGCACCACCTTTGTCTGCTCACAGCAGCAGCAGCAGCAGCTCTGCTCCTGGGGAAGGAGATGTTCAGACAGAGGTGGGTAAACATGAGTAATCCAGAGGAGAGATGAGCCCTTCTTGGGGCATCCTGTTGTGATTGGTGATTTTCAGCTGGGCATGGTTCTGCTGGCTCTTGTGCCATAACCCTTTTTGAGAGTCCTGTTTTTATTGAGGGTGTATTCAGTGTATGCAAGAAGGGAGGCTTTTTTCTGACCCAGGTCTCTTAAAACTACTGCAATGCAAATAACAATTGTAGGAAGTAATGTGAAAGGCAGCACATGCCCTAAGTCAAAGAACCAACCACTTCTAACTCTCTAAAGCATTGCCTTTTAAAAACTTCACATGCAGATGTAGCTTAATTATTTTTTCAATAAGACCTTGACTTTCAGAGCAGTCCTTGAAGATTTTCAGAGTCCACAGGAAGTAAAAGTGCCTTGAAGAAAATTAGGAATTTGAACTTTAGAAGTAATAGTACATTTTATTTTTAAGGTGTTGCTAATACATTTCATTTTTTGAAGTTTGTAGCAAAGTTAAGTAACTCGTTAAATAATTGACAAAGAAACTACTGTCTCAGACAGAGCCAGACATTCTTGCAATCTGATTCTGTGAAAAGCTGCCTGATGTGTGAGAGTAATCAATAAGAGAGCTTCTGCTAAATTTTATACTGTGTCTACCAGTATCTGAAGTAAGTGGCCCTATAATGAGCATCACAGTAGAGACGAAGTCATTAAGAGAAACTTCCAAATGGGCCTTTTCAGTGACTCAGGCATTAATAAGACATTGCTGCAAGAAACCTTTTAGAAACATTGTTTGTGGCTGGCATTAAGGGCACTTGTCTTATGGAAGATGAGCCCTTCCTCTCAGACAAGGACTAGCCCCTGGGTCCGTTTTCTGCAAGATAGTAACAGCAGATTCCTGTTAGGGCCTGAACTGGTATTTTCACGGGGGAAAGGGGCTCTTGTGGCAGTGACAGAATTTGTCCCTGTCGAAACTTACTTTGATTTACTGGGTTTATGCAGATTTTCCAACTTAGCTGTTGCACAGGTGCTTAGGAGCAGAACTCCACTGAATGCAATGAGCAAAATTTGGTCCGTTTTTGATAAGTTGAGTTATTCTGATCTCTCTAGTATGTGCATTTTAAACTATACATGAAGAAAAATTTTGTTTCTGGTCCAGATTCAGCCTTGAATTATTCAGTTGCCTTTTTCTGACCAGTTTAGTGTCAATTCTAATACCAAATGGTCTTTAAAGTACTTGTTTCTGTGGTCTCTGTTTGACAGTTTTGTGCTTACTGCACCTTTCTGGGTGGTCCCCATCGAGTACAAAGCAGGCCCAGAATGGTGTAGCTTTGAGCCTGGGTGCAGTGAGTAGTCTCTGCTCCTCAGTCCCTAGGAGGTGTAATCAGATGCCAGACATGTGCTCATAGCAGAGAAGTCGCTTCTCATCAGGCTTCCAGGGCCTGCAAGGAATTCCATCTCTCCTACAGAGAGCAATTGCTTGCTTGCCATCGCTGGAGAACGGTTTAGGTCATTTCCTCCCACCATAAAATGTACCTATCCCTATAAATGTGGTCGAGGGGAGTAGTTATAAACCTGCATTGACTGTGAGCCTCATTCTGCACCACGGAAGCCTGCAGGAGTTTTGCTAATTCTTCCTTAATTGGATCTTCAGACTGTAATGCCAGAAATATAAATTTGAAACACAGGAAGAAAAAAAAGAGCTTTGTTAGAGATTAGGAAGTGCTGAGTCACTCTGTGTTCCCAAAGGAGTGGCTTTCTCAACTCTTCAAAATCAGAAAATTTAATATACAGGAGAATGAAGAAATAGGGAGGCTGGAAATGGATTTTTATAAGAAACATTTCCTACCGCCACTGAATTTGAGTCCCAATACTGTAAGGATGGCTGACTAGCCTATTTATTCCTTATATAGTCAAGGTTATATCTATTTGACAAAAAAATCCCTTTCTCTCTGAATTTTAACATCATTAGAGCAAAGAGCACAAAGAATATGTGTTAAAGCAGTTTTACTGAATTTCTATGCTGACTAAAGTTTAAAGATGTAAGATGAGAAGGGCCTCTTTTCTGGAAAGTGTAATGATTTGAGACATTATAGAGTGAAATTGCGTATTAAAAACTTTCTTTCTTCCTGACTCTTCTTTTTGTGACATATATATAGCACAGAAATTGGACCATTAACCATTTTTTCAGAAACACTTGGCTTTGTTCACCTCTTTTTTGTCACTATGCAGTGTTGAATTTGTTGACATTTATGTGAGTGCTGAAGAAGCAGAAGTCAGTCCTGTTAGCTCCTGAGCATTGTGATTGCCCTCCTAGAATAATGCAGGTTTAACATTAAGCTCCTATTAATTTCAGTCAGATTATTTAAGGACTTCAAAGCTATGACTTAAGCACTAAAATGTGTCTCAAGCATTTGGTGCTTCTAGGACTGTGGCCAGTGTTTAAATGCAGATGGACAAAACAACAGTGGCTAGTGGTAGTTGGGTTTTTGAGCAGAAGTTATTGACCAACTCTTAACTTAACTTGCTTTTTGTTTGTTTCCCTAGGTGCCACTACTGCAAATCATCATGTCATGTGTCTTCTCTGCGCATACCTTATGCCTGTAAACTCTTATTCCAAGAACTGCAGTCCATGAACATCATACCTAGGCTAAAACTTGCTAAGTACAATGAATGAACAAGATGAAAAAGACCCAAAAAAGTACCTTAAGGAACTGAAATCCAGCATATCCAACTGGGAGTTTTTTCGTGAACAGGAATAAACTCTAAAACCTGAGTGAAGGGAGGTGCAAGACAGTAGGAAATCTTTCTTGCATATCCTCCTTGTTTTTAAGCTGACATGGAAGAGTCTGTCAGCGAAATGCACTAGGAGTTGTTCTGAAGCCTTGATTAGTCATGAACAGGACATGTGGGAATTGAGGAATAAAGCCATGGTCCAGCACAGCACTTGGATCACTTCAAAAAAATCCCATGCTTGTGTTTGAAAAGGTCCTTGCCGGGCTAGGTCTTAAGCAGAGCTAAATACACATCTTATTCATAGAGGTTAAAAATGTTTTCCAAACCATTGTAATAAATGTTTTAAATAATACTGGCTGAATATGTTGAGAGTTGTGTAAGGATGGTAAGGCCTTATAATGTCTAAACAATTTTCTGTTCCTAAAGCAGTTTGTTAAAGCATTAACATTTTCTCAAGTAGTGTCAATGTTAGAGAAATGAAACTACTTTCTCAAGAGCTTGAGATCAGACATTTTGAATGAGATTTCAACATGCAGGTGCACTTGGTGCACGTGGTGGCAATGGTGTGCTTTTACAGGTAATGTGCTCTCAACTAAATGTATGCAGTTTCCATGAAGTTCAGGGGAGGAGGTGACTGCATATGTAGCAAGTGCATGATGCAGCACACAGATATCCCCTACTGAAGGTGGCAGATCTGATAATACACTGGCTCAAAGTCCTGAAAAGACAGGCTGCAAACACTGGGTAATGATCATTACCTAGTGTGCTGGCATAGGACTCTAGAACTTTTTAAAAATATGAACATAGCCAAAACATCTTAAGAACAAAACAAAACCAAACATATGAAGAACAACAAATCCTTCACTGACAGTGAAGCAGGTTTGAATGACTTGAAAGGATTTAGAAAGGGAACAGCTGGATTTTTTTCATGAGGTCTAAGGCCTAGAACTAAAGCAGTGGATGAACTAAGAATCATTTAGTGCTCTAAACTAATGAGCCCACACTCAGCAAAGCATGCAGTTAACTTTTTAAGCAAAGGACATCAACATGCACAGACTTCCTTCAGTGAAAAGCAGCACTCTGGGTCAGCAAGGATACAGAACACTGCCTATGATGTAGAGGTCCTGAGATGTTCTTTGGCTCCTCATAGGGCTGAACTTTATGTGCTGATCCTGGGGATCCTGATTATCCTGGTGATTCTGACACTGCTCATGCCAACATGTTGCTGCTGTTCTCTTAGCTCTGAGCACAGATGAGTATCAGCCTGAGTAGATTTCTTTTTAGCCTTCCATGAAATGTTTAAACTAGTATTTTTGTGTTTGGGCTTAAAAACCAAGCCTGAAGAAGTAGATTCTACTTCTCTTTTTTCCCCCCTCTTTCTTGCAATTGGACTGGTGACAACACAGATGTCAACACAGCACAGCTGGATTGGAAAAGCTCTTGAAGCACTTCTTCCAGGATCCAAGCAGCTCAGGGTTATTTACAAAAGAGTTTTAAGAGAGAGTGACATCCTCCACACTGGAGGAAGAGGTTAACCAAAAGCCTCAACCAAATGAACAACCTCTGCTATGGTGCCTGAGATGGCCCAGCTGCGGCTCGGGAGCACCAGCAGAGGGAGTGAGCCTCTAAGGCTACGGCTGCTGGGGGGCACCACGGAAACCCGCTGAGGATAAGGGTCCTTGCTCCCTAGTCCTCTCCCAGGTGGTCTCCTAGGCTGGGTAGTCAGCTGCAGGGCATGAAAGACTAAGCAATGTGGAAATTGCATGCGTGGAAATTGAAGCATTTACAGCAGAGATAGAGGAGGAGCAAAGAATGTGCTCATGAGTAACCTCATTGAGAGAAAAGTCTGTGTGCAACCCTGAGGAGGAACCTTGCAGCTCGTTCATCTCAAGCTGATGAAAGCATGGGGATGAATGGATTTTTGAGCGTGAAGGATATCCTGTAATAGCTGAGGTTTAGGAAGAAAGGAGCAGCCCTACGAATGATGGATCCAGTAAAGCATGGAAACTAGACATGTGTGGCAGTAAGTGAGGGTCACCCACTATCAGCTACTCTGGTGATACCTACATCAGCTGCATTTACACATCACTGCTGCCTGACCTGAGCCTGTGGCTACGCTGGAGGCTTATTTGAGTGCAAATCTGGGTTGAAACTCTGGTACTTACTTCTTACATCTCTCTAAAGAGGCTGCCTATGTTCTATCATAATTGACACCTGCAAGTAATCTCTTGGTAATGGAATAAGCATTACAAAACCAGCAGCAGAAACAGAACAAATGGCTATGGATTCCTGGAATATGGTTGGTCAAAATGGCAGTTCATGGAAGGAATCTAACTGTAGTCAGGAAAAAAATTACAATGCATGGTCTGATGAGGTAAAATATACAGAACCCCAGAGTCACATTACTTTCCTCTGGTGAGCCTCATCCTTGCAGCCATTTGAATTACCTTCTCAGACAACCTCCCCTCCCCCCCTTCTTATACTGTGAATGCCTTCAGAAAGAAGGTCTTATGTCAGCTCGTGGCTGTACTGCTGGAGCTGGTCTCGCCAAGATCAACCCTGCCATCACTGTCTAACTGCTGAATTAGATACCATATTCTGAACAACGCCTGACAAAATCTGAAGGCTTTAGCTCTAGGAGCTGTGGCTAGAAAACTACCATAAGGTTTTTGTTCCATTGCAACTTCTTTATTCCTTGTATATAGTGCCCAGGAGAAGTTTTCTAGAATTGCTGTTCAGCAGGAAGGTCTTGAGCATCAGTCCCAGCTGAAATGCCAGATGCAATCCATTTTCTGATATGAGCTAGAGGTGTGTGCTGCTGTTGGAAGAGATACCTAATTCCATGTAGTGTAAGTTGCTTGACAGATAAAGGGTTAAATGCTGTGTATGATAATGAACACTGTACATGTCCAGCCTTACTCTTTGGTTGTGAGAAACAGAATGAAGCCAGGGCTGAGCTGCAGAATGCTATGGGGTAGAGAGCAAAGCACAGGGCTTCTGGCCAGTTCTGGAGCTGAGAGCAACACAGGTCACTAGTTCAGAGTTCAGAAAAACAGCTTCACTTCAAAGAGTTATTTACATAACTCTTACAGGTATTTACCTTTTTGGGGTTTTTTTAAGGTAAATGTATCCAAACATAGAAATAAGAAAAACAAACTATAAAGAAAAATGAAACCAGACTGGCCAATTTTGGTATTCCAAGAGGCTGTATTATGAAAAAAGGCATACTGAGATGTAATAGTTTTAAGATGAAAGTAAAGGAAGGGCTTCCACTAAGCACAATTAGTTTTGTTTGTAATGCCCATATCTCGTTAAGAGTTTTCCTCACAAAGAAGCTTCAATGTGCAGCAAAGAGAGCTTTTTAATTCATTTGACTCCTTATTACTTGCTTAAACAGGGAGGAAAACCAATGAAAAACATAGACTCATGATGATGAGAAATTACTGTGTGTTTTCTCATGTTTTCTAATGGTAAATAGAAAAATATCTGTGGTTTACACCAAAATGGGAGTACATCATAATTAAAAACCTATAAAGACTGAAGAATATTTCACTGGTTAGTGGTAACAAATGGCAAACTAAAAAAGTCCTGTGCACCTGACAATGGATTTGCAAGCCCTGCTCAAACCACCTGTAAAGCCTGACGGTAACTGGTGTCACATAGCTGCAAAACCAAACTAGAGGGGGTAAAAATGTTTACTTTGCCCCAAGGCTCTTGAGGATGAGGATGGCCCTAGTGAGGGGGAGCATAAGCCTTGAAACAAGGTCGCTGGCTTGCAGCCCTCCCAGAGTGACCCACAGGAGCCCTCCTCAGCTGTGTCTCAGCACAAGCACCTCTGGAGCTGTGGCAGGGAGCTGGCTTAGCACTGCTCAGAGCCCCTCCAGCCGGCCTCTCCTCCCGTTGGAGCTGAGGATTGTTTTACAGCCCTTTGCCGTTTCAGCAAGGCCATGGGGCACTTGATGAATTCCCTCCTCCGAAGAGGACGTGACTTGCCCAGGGCCACAGAAAAGCTGTGCCAGAACTGGGATCAGGGCTCTACAGTCCCCAGGTGCCAGACACGTGCTTGCCTTAAAACTGAGCACTTCATCAAACCATAAAATCCAGCCAGATGGTGACTCTTTGCTATTATCTGGACCGGTGCTGGGAGGCTTAACGTGTGCAAGGCACGGTGAGGATCCGGATTCCAGTTTCTGTGTCTAAGGCTCAGAAGCCCAGAAATGGATCCATGTTTTAGACCTAAATGCTGCTAGAAACCTGAACATGTTTGAACCGAGTTCTGACTTCGGTCCATCTTCCTCATGAAATATTTCCATCCCAGCATGGGCCCACCAGTTTCAGTGGAGGAGTTCTTTCTTTGGGAAGGGGTAGAAAGGTGCAGGAGTAAGGACAGCTACTTCTGTCACTCTTACTCTGCCCTGGATATGTGGCCCCAGTCAGACTGTGCTTTCATACAGCAAAGACTACATGAATCAGTTTTGCCTCCCTGCAATCATTTAAGAACTCACCATGTGAACCTGGAAGGCAAATACAGCCCCTCTGCTTTCCTTACATACGAACATAATCCCAGAACACCGGAACTCTCAGTTAAACTCTCCAAACCTAGGTCAGAGCTAATACAGAGAATTTTTGAAGTTTGCTTTTTTTTAAAAAAAGCAGTCTGTATGGCTTTATTCTCTTTCTGTGTCAAAATCAACAGCAAGGATTTTTGTTGTCTACCCAGCAAATGGACTTAGGCCTTCTTTCCATGTTCCAAAAAATTCTTCCAAGCTTATGAGCTGCCCATTACTCTGCATCTTGCTGCTGGGGGAAAAAACCAAACTATTTCTCCTAACTGCAGTTACTCCTTTATTTGTGTGTTTCCTGAGGCAGGTAACTCTGAGGTGGTTCCAGTGACCACATATTTTTTCCAATATCTTTGCATGTCCTTGTCCCCTCCTCCCAGTCAGTATAAAAATAGCATGTTAGATCCAAATCCCAATTCCCTGCTGCTAACTGCAGCAGAGCCTTTGTCTTTCACTAGCCTGAGTTTTGGGGAGCTCCTTGACCTATGCATATGCTTTACTATTCCAGACAGTGCACTGTAGTTATTGTCTACTGGACAATAAAATGTTATAAACTGAGAGATAGCTCAAGAACTAAGAAAGAAATTGGTGTGCTTAACAGTGAAGTTCTAATTTCTTGCTAAAATTATGTTCTAATAATGGAAACAGTTTTCCATTGAACTCCTGGTGAATTGCTAACTTAAACTCTGCATTCAAGCCTCCCCCTGCCAGTCAGAGGCAGGCACTGAAGGTAATTCTCTGTGCTCCAGGCAGATCAAAAGAAGCTCATTATCAGTCGATCATCTAAAAGGATGTGACAGCTTCACATCCAGTTGTTCGGCAGCTGAGATGCAGTCTGGAATGGATCTTTTCTGTGTCTGTTGTCTATAATAGCTTTTAGGGCTGGCTCTTCTTCCAACACACAGTACAAATCCTCTAGTAACTAGTACCAGCCACACACAACAAAAGCCAGCTAAATCTGGTGTAAGCTCAGAAATCGATGACTGCTTGCCCTTTTCTCAAACTCAAGTCAGCAAGTGTCTCCCAGGCTGAGCGTTCTGGTCAGCAGCCCTGGGGGCAGTGGTTCTTCTCAACTCCTACAGGTGCTGATACTACCCAGGAGAGTGAATTCCCTTCCTTCATGCAGACTGACCAGTGACCAGTGTGAACCTGATATTTCCACTGATCTCTTCTGGCAACACTGTCACTGCACTACTTTGTAAACAGAAGAGAGCTTGGGCTGAGCAAAATTCCTTTCACAGACATTAATAAGAGAAGCTCATCTAAGGCTGACTGTGCTCATCTTCAACAAAACCTAGCTTCAGAAATGTCTACAGTTACAGCATGCCAGCTGCAATTCATGCTACCTTTCTTTCCAACTAAAAGGAAGGTGCCCCCTGCCCCATGCATGTGCAATCCATCATTTGCATGCCTCTACTCTTCTGCTCATGTTCTCCCAGATACCTGCATATGTGTCTGCCCTAGCCACTTTCTCGTGGTGCTTGTGTCAATTAAAGGCTTTTGAAGGAATTGGTGCACTTGTTTACCTAGGCAGCCTTTTGATGTTCCTCTCCCAGTTCCTGCATCTGTCAGCATCATGTTCCCCAAGCACAGACACAGAGTTGATTCCAGAAGTCATCTGTCATCGTACTCCATATCCTGCCCTTCACCTATACGTATAGCTTCCTCAGGGGTGTTAATATATGTAAAATAAAGTTAACATTTCCTGTTCTGGTAATAAAGATGAGGAAGTGGGAAAGAGAAGCCAGTACAGAAACAAGATCCTTCTCTGTTTCTTCCATGGGATTTGCCCAGTAGATGAAGATAGCAGAAACAGGAATGGAGCTGGGAAGGAAGGCTGACAGAAGCATGGGTTCATACTGAGAGGAGGAGGCTGCTGGCTCAGGCAAGAAAATATGGAACCACTCACAGACTGCAGGCCACTGCTAAAATAATGAAGTGTCACTGTGTGTTTGGCTGTTGCCAGCAATCTTACAGCCTTCACAGAGATACATCGGATCCAGAAGGATCCCCTGAGTCACTGAACTCAGATCCCTGGTATTACAGAGAGCCATCTTATGTAACTCCTTTCACAAGCAATTCCCATCCTAAATTAGTTCCTAAAACTAATGCAGGCTGATGTCCCTGATAATTTATGGGAAAACTTCTGTACAACTTCAGCCTAAAGTTGCCTTTAAGTAGAATTAGCTAAATTAATATATAACAGGGTTTTTTTTTGTTCCTGTGCCAGTAGTTTTGTTGAAAATGCTTTTCTTGGGGTTTTTCCCCAAAATATTTATTAGAGTTCAGTACAGATGCTCAGTAGAGTACCAGCATAAGGAGCTTTTTATGTCAAAAAAGGTGTGGTCACAGCCTACTGGCACAGACAGCTGTAGAGGAAAAGACAGTCCTAGAAATGTGTTTTTCTGAAAGATCTCAGAATACCTGGATGGTAAGTTGATACAAGCAATCATACTTCCACTCTGCCTCTGTTTTGCTAAACCATCAAAAGAAACTTATTATTCGTTCATCACATAAATTGGTATGTCAGCTTTGCATCCAGTTGTTCAACAGCCTTGAATGTGTCTTCTCTTCTCTTGATGATCTTGCTCTCCCTTCCTGCACCAACAAATGTTTGTATTCTTTCTTGAATAAAGGTGGTATTCTTTTCACAATAGCAGCAGAATCCCTCTCCACTAAAAATGCATCATCTGATGCAGCATAGGGTTAATCTCCATATATTTTATGGCTTGTGGATGATCTGCATAGGCAAAAACTTAGAGTGGAAATTCCCAGTTGTATACTTTTTTCATCCTTGCTGAGACCTGCCCATTGTATTAAATCAAAAACTGCAGCTAGTGACTTCCATCTGAAGTGGAAGCTAGTGCTTCCATCTGAAAACTGCCAGCCTGCAGCACAGGAGATGCTCAGTGCTTTCAGAAGAATAAAGTACTTCAGTAAGTGTCCTACGGGATATCCAGAACCATGAGATTCTGTTTAAATACCTAAGCAGAACCCAAACAAGAAACAATAATGGAGCTATGAAGTACACTGGGGTGATCTGAGACACTTGAGGGGGGATTAGATAAGCAGAAAGGGAACACCATTAACATATCCCACAAGAATGTGGGGACAGGAACACACCTGGAGGGGCAGGGAGTGAACACAATGCAGCAGGTACCTCTGGTCTAACAAAAGTACTGCTGCTGATCCTGCCCACGCATCGTCCTCCACAGAGAACGTACACCTTTGCATCCTGTCAAAGAACAGCCTAAGCCTCTAGACATCCAGGCTGTGCTAAATCCCGTCCTTCTCATCGCCCCCCAAAAGAATATATCCCTATCTTCACAAATCGTGTATTTTCATTTTGCTCGTCTCTGAAATACCAGCAACACGAGAGCACCTCCGAAGCTTTACACCGGTGAGGCTGAAATATCTACAAGCGCAAGGTGCCCGTGATGGATCCCCTGCGGCTGCCACGGCAGGTGTTCCACATTTCCAGAAGCCAGGCCCCTGCCTGCGGGCACCTCCCCGCGCCACGGAGCGATGCATGGCGAGTGCCCGCGGGCTTGTGCCGGCCCAGGGCTGGGCGCCTCAGCCCCGGGGCTGCCGAGGGCTGTGACCATCCTCTGGAAGCCATGCGGCCACCAGGTAACTCCCCGCGAACAGGCGGCGCCGGCGGCATCTCCTGGGTTTTTGAAGTTAACGCGGGTTTCAAAACCCCTTGAAGAACGAGTCCTGCTCAGAGACAAAACTGTCCCTGCGGGTTCTCGGGGGCTTCTGCCCGGGGCTCTCCCGAGAAGAGCAGGCTGGCCCCGAGGAGCCCTCAGCCACGGCCTTCCCTCGGGCTCCCATCAGGGCTTGCACCATCCACGGTAAAGCCCTGGGGGAAAAGAAAGCGGGCAAAAAAAACCATAAAAAGGTGGGGAAATGTCACCGTTTTGGCGGTGACAATCAAAATCCGCCCGCAGGGGCGTTTAGCGGCGGGGCTAAGCGTGTCCCCTCGCTGTGGGAGCGGGAGGCTCCCCGGTACGGGTGGTGTGGGGGAGGCGGCCGGGCCAGAGCCCCGCGGGGGCGGCAGCCGGTGGCCGGGCAGCCCCGAGGAGGCCGCGGCGGGGGCCTGGGTCCTGCCGGGCAAGCAGGAGCCGCAGGCCGCGCCGTCGTGGGGAGGCGGCGGCACAGAGCCGGCCGTGCCCGCCCCGTCGGGGCCCCGGTGCGGTGCCGCCTGGAGCAGAGCCAGCCCGGCGGCACCGGGTGGTGCGGGGAAGGGAGAGATCGAAGTTCCCCGTCGGGATTGCCATGGCCGTCGGGAAGGAGCAGAGCCCTTCCGTTGGGTTGTTTTTTGGTGGAGTAGAGGGCACAGGGAGGAGAAGCATCAGCTTCCCCAGGCCTTACTCCCGCCTCGTCGGACACGTCCCCGGGTCGGGCAGAGCCGGCCCCGCGTNTCCTCTCCTGGAGCTCTATTCATATTCTAATCACAGCTTTTCCTTCCCTAAACCAGCCACTTTTATCAGAGCCCTAGCTTTGCACTTTTACTTCCACTTCCAGCACATACAACCGCGTGCAGAATAAGCAACTTTTTCCAGCCTCTGTCCTGCCCCACTCTCCCCCCGCAATCCTCTAACCCGAAAAGGGATCCTCGCATCCTCGGACTAAAGCTGGGAGGCAACACCAGTTCGAAAATGCACCCGTTTGGTTCCATTTCTCTTGGCAATCGGGATCTCCCACCCCCCTGCTTTCCGCCCGGTCCCATGGAAAGCTCTCCGGGTCAGCCGCTCTTCGCTGCCAGACAAGCCGGTGGCGAGCTGCCCCCACCCCGCCTTGCCCTCTCTCCCCGAGGCCCGGGGAGACGTACGGGAGTCCCTGCTGCAGGTCTGCAGTGCCAGCATCGCTTTCAGAGATACTGGCAACTTCTCTCTATCCTCACAGCCCCTTTTCCTACCCACACACATGTCTTTTTTTTTTTTTTTTTCCTTTCCAATAAACTAAGTATACAAGATATTTGGGAAGCTGTGCAGTTTCCAATGCCATGTGCCCGCGAAGGATCCAAACCCAGAGCCCACCGGGAGGAGGAGAAAGAGGAGGAGGAAGAGGGGAGCTCGGCCGCGCTGCACGCACACCCGGCAGCCCCAAAGAGCACAACCCCAAACCTACTGCCCGTTTGAAGATCTAAGCCAATTTTGATCTCGGTCTGTAATGAGCCAAGGACCTTGGGTGGGGGTTGGGGGAGGGAAGGGAGGAGTGGAAAGACCGCTNACTCGGTTTTTGCACTGTCTCTCTCCGGTATTATTTTTACTTCGTGCACACTGGGGGCTCCCCACGCCAAAACTCGGCTTGTGGGGGCGCGCAGCGGCCGCCCCGGTGCCCGCCCGGCCCGGCCCGCGGNATGCTCTAATAGAAGAGGGAAGTCGAAGTGTTGGGATTGCGTAGATCTAAGGCCCCCCTTTTTGGAGGAAAGCTTTTCTTATTCAAAACAGCATCACAATGGGCTTCACATTGAGCCTTGCCACATCCCCATCTGAGTAGCAGCCATTCATCAGGCTGGCTGGCCTATCAATGACATTTCTCCCATCAGGGCTTCTATAAAATGATGCTTTTTCCCATGAAACATCCGCAAACATTTTGACGGGTCTGGCTTTGCCCTGCTGGATNGCTGGATTACGGAGTGTCCCTCTCTCCCGCTCTACACCCCCCCTCCCCAACTATCTGCCTCTGTCCTCTCTCCCCACCCCCTCGCCGCCACCCTGCTCCCTCTCCCCCGCGCATCTCTGAGATAGGGGCTCTGCACACCCCGGGACCTTGGGGCTCCCGTCCCGTCCATGGGAAGAGCATGCATTGCGGGTTGCTGGAGGAACCCGATATGGACTCCACAGGTAAGTCCCCCCCCGCAGGCAGCGGGCTCCTTTCGCCCGTCAGGGAGGACTTTTCAACTTGACCGTGGCGGCGGGGGCAGCGCGGGCGGCAGCGGGGGGAGCCGCCCGCCGCACCGGCCTCGCAGGCAAATG
>VXAX01006417.1:771627-858020 GCA_013399835.1 Leptocoma aspasia | reverse complement strand
CCGCGGGGCGCCGTGGATTTCCCGGGGGGCTGCCAAGCTCCCTGCCCCGCGGCACCGCCGAGGAAGCCCCCGCCGCGCCGCTCAGGGAGCAGGAGCCCAAGGAAACAGAGGCGCGTTCTTGGAGCGCAACTTTCCTGCACGAGTCAGTAAATAGCCCTCCTTATTTCAGTGTTGGAGCCTGGCAAAACCTCCTTGGTTTTCAGGCGCTAGATGGATGAGATCCTTGGGACTTAAAGCTGAGACTTAGGAGCTGATCCAAAGCCCATTAAAATGAGCAGAAAGCCTTTCAGTGCTGTCAAGGACGTCGGGATTAGGCCCTTAAAGCAGTTTGTTTGAACCACGAAAAGCTGCTTCCACTGCCTGGGTTGAAAACTTTGTGGCAATGGCCAGATTTCAGTCTTATCTTCTTATCGACATAGACAGGTGTTGCGGCTGTGGTGGGTGACCTTTGCTACGAGCTTGCCATTTAAAAAGGATCTAGCATATTAAGCATTGATTGAAGAGAATTAATGGCTTTCATATCCTGGTTCAATTAATGAAATCACCAGTATTGATAATAAATTCTTGAATGCTAGTTGGGAACGGAGCTGTGACATTTCAGAATGTATGTATGATGCTAAAGTGTGTGATCCTAGGTCCCGATTTGTTTAATCCAAACAAATGGATGATTTTGCTTCTGAAAACTGTTTGCTTTGCTTATTGCAACACAGTAAAAAGGAAACTTGCTATTGGCTTTCCCCCCTTACTTTCCTGGAGTACTTTTCATACTTTTTTATGCCAATAAGGAAAAAAAAGTTATTTATTATTTTATAATTTGTGTTTATAAAGGCTCTAACCTGCTGAGCAGTTAGGATGATCCAATGATTCTTTCTAATCCTAAATTTGATGTGATATGGAGATGCAGAAGAAATACCACTGGTCCTTTATGTAGTTGAACCTGAGTATTTGTCATATGTGATTTTGTATCTTATAAGATTTCACAAATGAAAGAAATGGAGCAGGGAAAAAAAAAACACAATAAAAGAATGTTTTCTTTCCTGTGAGCTGCAGAGTTTGTGTGGGCAATGTTTGTGTGGCAGGGCCCGATTCCTGGCAGCTCCCTCTGCCTTCAGCAGCAGCAGCAGAACAAGGATCTAAACCCAGGTCCTGTCGCTGGATCAGGTCTTCATTCCTGAGGGGGTTTTAATAACCTTGTAAAATCTGTCAGGATTTTTTAGAGGTTTCGAAATGTGATGAAAAGTACCTTGACCTAAGAAGTTCATCTTTTTAGTCTGATTTGGAGAAAAGAATTATTTTATGATTTTTTTGTCTGCTAATGAATTAATTCTAAAGTTCTTATGGAGAAGCAATTGTGGTATTTTTTACTGCTCTGTAATACTTACCTGCTGTAAAGGTCTTTAAGAGGATGGAAAGAAAAAAGAACTAAAACAAGGTTTTGCCTAAGAATAGCCATAGAACTGTAGGAAACTTTCATTTATTAAACTGCAATTAATATATTGCAGTTTACGGTTTACAGTCCTCAAGATTTTATTTGAGTGTAACACTCATTACAAAAGGAACTCTGGATTCTGACAGATAAAACTTTTGGGTGTGGACTGTTAAGTCTGTAGTCTCAACTGGTCTATTTCAGGTGCATCTTTACTATAGTGAACCTATATTGAGCAAAAGACCTTCTCAAATGTAGAAGGGACCATTTTGTGCTAAGATACTTGTGATGCTGCTACAGCTGTCCCACAGAAAGTCATCAGAAGAGTATCCTACTTCCATCAGGGTTGTTGGCTTGCTTGCCTTCAGAAAATAAGGCTGATTTTCAGCCGGCAATGCAGCGAGTGTGCAGGCAAGGAAGAAGGTTAGCATACCTGTAAAATCTGCAGTGTCTCTGATGCAAACACCTTTGCATTTTGCTAGCTTAATTTGCAGCTGGTTTGCAAGTTAGGACAATCGTAAAGAGGTGCATCCTCTGGAATACTATTTCCAAACATAGAATTTCAGTACAGCAAGCTGAAAATCAAACCGTGGGATCACTGCAATAGTGTGGTGATGAAATGTTAGTACCTCTTCAGATCGAGACTTTTGAAGAGGTGGCCTTAAATACAGCTGGGGCTTGATGGTTCATAACAATGCCTTGAGAGCAGTGGTGGGCTGTCATGTAACTAATACAAATATAAGGTCAGTCCTTTGGGGATACTTGAGGTGACATTGGAGTCCAAATAATTAGCTCAAAATTCTGTGAGTGCTGAGGTTTGTGAATTTCCTGGGTTCACCCACTTGTCTGTTTCCCTGCATCTGTGCTGGATTTTTATTTGTTTCACTGTGTGTGAGAATGAATACCTGGTACAATCTGACCCTGCTGGAGCCCAGCATCCCAGCAGCTGAAGGGATTTGGTTGCTGACATACTGGTGAGGAAGATGGATAGTGTAAAGGATATTTGATGGCTGAGCAATCCTATAGATAACACGTGTAGGAAGGAAGAGTATGTGGTGATGATTAAACCAGTGGAGGCCTGTGTGGGTTTTTTAGGATATCTGGGCCACTGGCATGTTTACACACATCTTTAAGATCCTGTAGGATTGTATATATGTGCCAAGGGACTTTCTGGGAACTTCTAAAAGTAATACAATTTGCTGTTAGAGATGGGTCCTGATCCTGCAGTGGCTCCACAAGGGAAACACCTGTTGAAGTCCATGTGTGTGCCTGAGAGAGGGCAGATGCCCAGGGTTAACATGTAATGATCCCTCCCCACAGCTGGGAATGTGTAATAACCTAATTGTAGCTATTTTACATGCATAACTAGCAGTACTGGCCTGTCTTCATTTACATTTATTTTCTCTCAGGAGATTTGCAGCAAGAGTAGTTTATTAGCTATGAAATACTAGCCAGTGTTAGAAATGGTGCGTAAAGTCAGCATCAGAGCCTTTCTTGCTTGCTGCAAGAGCTGTGGTTTCATTCTCTGCATATAAACACTTGTTGGATTAAATGCTTTCGACCATTCTTCCCTTTCTGATAAATTTGAAATCAGGAAAAAGTGGAGAGGGTTATATAGAGCCTTGGCTCACACTGCAGCCAGTAAGAGAAAGCTCATTTGCAGCTTAATTTGCCTCAGGATTGAAATGTGAAATGCAGGACCTCAGTGCTGTCTTGTTTCCTTCACTTCAGCTACAGTTAAGCACTCTATTTTCTTTTATTGGTAATTGAACTTAATTTCTCTGAGGTGGAAGTTGTGACAGGAACCATGGAGTTGATTCACAGCTATGAATGATGTGTTCACAATTAATTAGCAGCTTATGCTGAGCATTTTTGTGCAGGATACTAAGTATTATCATAAGAGCAAACAATATATTTCAAATAGCCAGAATATTCTCTGAATGACTGATTCCCTGAAACTTCCAGCCCTGGGAATTAGAGACATTCATTTCAGAGTAGTAGGCTGGGGACGAATGCTGGGATCTCATCTGTCCTCTAGGCTGGCTGTAGTCATAGTCTGATGCTGTGACCATCACTCTGACAGACTTTGTGCTGGAGCTCTGGGCACTCATGAACCCCATGGCAGGGACTGAAACAATTAAAACCACAAAATACTCTTCTCTAGGGGCTTTCATTTCCTTGCTGAGATTGTATCTAGAAAAAAAACCTGATGTTTGCCTGAAAGAAAGGACTACAAGTTTCAAGTGTTAGAAATTACTGCCCTTTTTTTTTTCCTTTTATTAAAGAATACTGTTGCTATAAGTAGAAATACTTGTTGTCATTCACCTTCTCTTTCCTCTCTTTTTAAACTTCCACTCCTTACAATTATACTATCAGACTCCTGTTTCTTCAGCTGGTTTGGCTACTTGGGGCAAGACTTATGGATACTCATATTAAGGCAGGTAAAATTCATTAAATTAAAAATGTCTTAACACAAATATAAGTTTGAAAATTATATCTACAGGTCAACAAAGAAAAGAAAAAAAAAGACAGGAGCGTTCTGTTGTTGTATAGGTCTGTATGTTCAGATCTAGCTTGTGCTATACTTGTAAAGCAATAAAATACCAGAAATGCATTGATAAGGGAAATTTAAAAATAGTGAAAAAAAGCAAAATGTAGAGGTACCACTAAATGGAATATTAGAAGGGCTAACACACTTTTTTTCCTGCCTTCTAGAACCCTTTTAACCACTAAACTATTTCAGGAGTGTTTGAACTACCTCAGCTACAGCTGAGGAAGGGAAATACGGAGGGAGAGCGCAGTTTGTTAGTGGGGTCTCATGAGAGGTGATCCAGTGCTGGGTGGAATCACCTGTGTTTCAGAGCCAGCTCCCCCATGGTGACAGCAATGCACACCTGATTCAAAAGGCCCCAAAGAACATCCTTTTTACAACTTCAAAATTCTGTGGACACTTCAGCACCCTATGGCAAAGGTGCAATCTGCTGCAAAAGACCAACAGCTGTGTCAGATGTCAAGCAGGAAAGGCTGTATGTTTTTCTAATGTTGTAGGATCTCGCTGAAACAGACCATTTGTTGATTAAAATTAATGGATGGTTATAGAAAGTAGACAAAACCCTACTCTTCAAAGGGGAAAAAAGTCCTCAACAACCTGATTTGTGTGGTTCCCACCCTCATCTGACTTTTGGTTTAACCATGAGCATGTGGCAGGATGTCCTAATTAAGCAAATGAGTACTTAATGCCATTAGCTTCTAGGTACTCTACTCCTGGCTGTTGCCATCACTGATGCTCACAGGAAAGTAAAATCCTTCCTGCTCCTTTACTCCTTAAAAAACTTAAGCAATAGGGGAAACAAGAAATCCTGGCTGGTCCTTAAGGTGGCCATGGTCTGATAGACACCATGAAAAAATATGGAGCAGGGCAATATAAAAGTGGAGTCCTGGGCCCCAGGTGCTGTGTGTCAGGGCACAGCAGGTCTGTGCTGCTCTGTGATGAGAGATGCCCACTCCTGCAGTGGGTGTTCCTGGGTTCACAGTCTCCTGTGGTGGTGGAGGGACTCACCACCCCTCAGCACAGCCCTTTGGCTCCAGCTCTCTGTGTGCCAGACCAGGATAAGCAGCAGGACAGAGATTTGCTGGCTAACACGCTTGGCACCCCAGGGGCAGCAGGAAAGGAGCTGTGCCCAGTGCTGCTTGTGAGACAGAGGTCTCACTGGGGACAATGTGATAAAAGAGCCAGAGCAGGAATTCTTAGCAGGACAGGTCTGAAACGTGCACCTTGTGTAAGTAAAAGGATACTTCTTCTGGGCCTCTTGGGGTTAAGGGTAGAACGACTTATGTCTTTGTTATCGAGGGAAATTTGGCCTTATGAGAGGCAAAATGCAAACGACACATTTGCTAAATAGTGTGTTGTGTTTGCACACCAGCCTCTGTCATGGCTTGGCCTCCTGGGTGTTTGCTGTGTGACACCAAAATGTCTTAACTCAGAGGAGGAGCACTGAAGAGACTTCCAAGGTCCGTGGCAGAACAAGGCAGCTGCCAGGTGAGATTCACTCTGTGCCCTGTGCAGGCTGAAAGCAGGGACTGTTCCCTGCAGGGTGCTCTGCTCCTCTCTAAACTGTGCCTGTGCTTCCTTTTTCCCAAGCAGTGGCAGAAACACATCCCGCTGATTGGACTGCCTGGCTAGTGCAGGTTTTCCAGAGCTGGAACTCACATTCCTATCCTAAATGTAGAATCACGGGGACAATACTGGTGCAGGGGCCCCTCTAATGCAAACATTTTTTGAAAATGAATTGTGGTAGGGGCAGCAAATGGCCTCCATTGTAATGAGGTGGAGAGAAGTGGGGAGGACTGCATTTACAGAGTGGTTTAATCACATGGATGGAGCAGCGTGTTCACCTCTCCTCCTTGCTGGGTCATTTCCACTCTGAGCTCTGCAAACAGACCATCTATTGAGCAGTTAGTATTCAGTGCTGAATATTCAATACTAGACTCTTGTTTTGGTGAGTCTTGGGCAAAAAAAGAAGGAGGAAAGAAGACTTCTCTTTTTTCTCATGTTCCCTCCCTGAGTTTGCTTTGCATATTGTTCAGAGGAGACTGGAGTCTTCTCAGAAAAGCCAGGCTCCTAGTTTTAAAAGCACTGGTCTACTTTCATAGTACTTTCTAAAGGAAGGGAAGACAGTTTGGAAGGGATTAAATTAATACAAGGTTTACAAGTCTGTAAATCTAGGCACATCGGGACTTGGCAAAGATTTTTTTGTCAACCGTATTTAGACTGTAAAGCTAACATCATGAAATGCTAGTTCTGTATACACAAATTAGTTCTGAAGGGTACCAGTCTTTGTCGGGGGGATGTTATGATGATTTATTTATGTCCTCTGCTAGTTTTGGTAGACAGATACTCTCTCTGTTCATTCTGAGAGCAACAGCATTCATTTGTTTCTGTCTGGTTTGCCATATTTACCCACCAAGTGGTTGTGGGTATATATGAATGATGTGATGGCAGCATTCTTTGACAGTAATGAGCAACAGATAGATTTGGAGTAGATATCCATAAAGGGAGGAAGAGGTGTATAGGTGCTACAGATATTTGATGCTATAGATATTTGAGTCATCTATATATTTTAGTCCACACTCTTTTTCAGTCAAGTGATTGTCTCTCGCTTACTGCTATGATTAGGTCCCAACACCTGGGTCGTGTATTCTGTGCACATTTGGATCTGTCTTCTCATGTTCTCTCTCTTTCAGTCTGCTCAACTGGATGCTGTTTCTAACGAGAAATATTTACTGTAGCCTCATTCCTTTAGGAGCTGACCTCTTTTCTCCTGATTAAAAAAAAAATTGAAAATCTCTATAGTTACTTTCTTTTCCCCTATCCTTTATTTCTGACCATGTCCTTTCCTTTCTCATTCATTCTTTTATTTCCTTTCCCTTTTGTTCTCACCTCCTTTCCAACAACCAGCCTTGTCCCTCCTCTCTCTCTCCCCTGAGCCCCACAACCAGTGTTTTGTGTATCCCCCACCCATATCTCACATCTTTTCATTTTGTCATCTTTGTGGGCCTGTCTTACTGATGTACTACCATCTCTGTGCCAAATTGGCCTGTCTGCTGGATTAATCAGCTCCTGAGGCAGAGGGAAGCATTTCATGGGTACTTGATGCAAATTCTGTTTCTTGAGCCACAGCTCTCCGGCTCAGCCAAATGATTCCAGCCCTGTGTAATAATGATGCAGAGCTGAATTAAGGATTTGAGGACTCCACATCTTATGGACACTGGTGAGCTGAGGGACCATGGCAGCAGCTGGGAATGTCTAACCAGAAACTGGGGAGCAGAGACTGCTGCAGGGTGTAAGAGATGGGAGAGGTACCTGGAATTTAAGGCCCTACGAGCTCACTTGTGTGTCTCATGTTAATTCTATAGAAGTTAATGGAATCTGGGGCAAAAAGGGCATCAACAGACTCTGAGCTTTATTCTGGGGAAGAATAGGACTGGCAATGATCAAGAGGCATGTGTGCATTTCCTTGGAAGGAAGCGTTGTAGTTAAGTTGGAGGCAATGATTGCCTTTGCACTGAGTCCTGCAGCAGAGCCTGAAGGGCTGAGGAGCCATAACACATCCCGCTGGGGAAGCATGAGGGCACCTTTTGCTGCCTGCAGGGCTGGTGCTTGGAAGGCACACGATGTGTGTGATGATCTTACTGATGAAAAGATTGGCTGCGTGTTGCACAGCCATGTAAGTTCAAGTTCAGCACTGGGAGAGCTGAACTGGTCAGATACTGGTGTCACTAAGGGAATGTAAGGAAATGTCTCCGCACTGAAATCGGACCAAGTGAGGTTTGCTTTGCTGCTAAATGTGGAGTGGCCTTGATGAAGCAAAAACCAAGTGGCCATTTACTGGTCTGGTGAAGCTTACTTTTCAAAATGAAACAATAGATAGCATCTGTGTGTGACAGGGAGAGGGAAAGGTCTACTTCTAATTAACATGCATATTGAGTTGGGAATGCAATAGCAATATGCTATGTGATTCCAGAGAAGGGGGCAGATAGGAGTTCCTTGTTTGATCCAGGGTAGAGGCTGCCCTAAACACCAGAATCATTATGCAGAAGCATCTTGTATTATAGGGCTTCTGGAGGTGTTTTATCTACATTTGGGATGCACCTCCTTAACAAGGAAGATTGTTGACAGAATACTTAAATGAAAGCATCACATGCAGATGAACTTCTGCACAGTGCAGAGCATACGAAGAACAGCATATCTCATGAATTCCAGCTTTTCTGCCCAAGTATTCTGGAGAACTTAAAAAATTATTGACTGTGGTTCTTTTTGTTATTAGTTTAAGTGCAGCATGTCAATTTCTAATATACTTTATCAAATAGTTTAGTAGAAAGTCAATACTAGGAGTGAAGATCTGGCTAAACAAAACAAAAGAGCTCACTCACACTCAAGAGAGTTATTCTTTGCATTCTTATGATATCACAGTGAATCTTCACAATGCTTTACCACATTCATGAGTCAAAGAAAAAGAACAAAAACATTCCTGCCAATGTCTACAAAGTACCCTGGACCAATGTCCATTAACCCTGAAATAGATCCAATAGGATTGTATGCCAAGAAATGAGAACAAAAGAAAGGACTACAGCAAGAGTGCCTGACATTTTCCCCTGTTAGAAATGAAATAAAAAGTTAGATTAGCAAACAAAACACCGAGGTATCTGGCAGCTTGTCAGGGTAGCAGCTCTGCCATCTGTACCACGGCCATGTGTCACTGTTGTCCCTGAGGAGCTGGTCTCTTGGAAGAACAGAAGATGGCTATGCAGGACCTAGGAGGACACTGGCATGATTTCCTGTGGAGCTTGAAGATGTTCCTGACAGCTCGCATGCACTGACTGAAGGGTGTGTGCTTGCCAGCCCATGGCACCAAATGAGGCAGCAAGGAGCAAAACCAGGCCCTGTGTGGCAGGTCCTCCTCGATGGTCAGAGCGGAGCTGGTTTGTGAACTAGGAGTGTCTATGTGCTGAAGCGGTCACAGGGAGCAGCAGCTGGACAGTGACCCTTGTATGGTCTGACAAACCGTTCATTTGGCAGTGAAGAGGAGGAACATTTTGATTACATCACCTATGAAAACCTAAATCTTAGAAAATTGGTGTGATTGGCTGTGCCAAGTAGCTTGTTCTGCTTGATTCTAGTTGATTTTGGTAAGTTCAATGCCCTCAATGGGAGCCAGTGTTATGTCACAGACACAGTTGTTCATAACAATGTACAGAGGCTAAGCAAGATCTTGTTTAGGTCTTGCTTTTGCAGTAGACTGAGGCTTTTTAGATAAAGCTATTTTTGTTTGCTTTCTTTCAAGCAGTGTGGTTCTTTAAAAGCTTGAAATGTGCTGCTGTAACCAACCTGCATAGCACTCCAGCAGCATTACACTTCTCAGGTGGCAGATATGCCTGTAACCAGAAGTGCTGCGCTGTAAGGTGTGAGAGAGATACAGAACATGAATCCTGCTTGTGCTCAGACCAGCAGGTACTAGAATAGGTGTTTAGCAGTTTGAGGGTTAGACTTCAGATTTAGCTCCTAATCATTACTCCTGAGAGAAAGGGATCATCTTTCTTGCCTTTAAGGGACTGTTTGAAACTAGTGATTTGTCTTTTAAGCTGATATGACCAATTGCTCCAAGACACTGAAGTGTTACAAGATGAAGTCTTCACTTGCATTTGTCAAAATATTACATACACTTGCTCATTTTTCCTTGCTTTCATTCAGATAGCATTTAGAAATTAGATTTGCAGCACACTGAGGGGTGGCCAAAGCAGGCAGGCTGCTCAGACATTATGAATTTAACAGCTGTAGAAGTTAGAAGTTCTCTGTCCACAGCAGTGGTGCAACATGGAGAACATGAACAGCCAGTTTTTGGGGTGCTGACATGTCTCAGGCCATCTTCAGCAAGATCAGCTCTGCAGAGAAAAGCTCAATGGCTCTTGCAAACCTCAGCACTTACTCTGAGACGTACAACAGAAGAAGCTGTCAGGGCAGTGATGGTTTCCTTAATAAGAAAAGATAGAATATCAGCCCATCAACTTTCCTGGTGGTACCACTGGCTATTAAAATGGAAATGGGAGGTTCCATGACCTTCAGTCACCCACTTGAGCTTTTGAGTTACTGCGTTTACCTGCTAAATCTGCTGTTAGCAACCACTTTCTCTTGTGGTTACAGATCAGATGAGCAGCTAGACAGTATTGCTGGCCAGCTTACTACTGAGACACTTGGCAAAGAGATGCTGCAGGAAGAGATGAGTAACTTTTCCCTCTGAGAACATTGAACAAATAACTCAGAGGGGTGCTAAGACTCCATATGCATGAGAGGAGTTCCTCCTCTGTCACTGGAACTGTAAAATTAAGTCTGTCCTCACTGTTAAATATTCATTTTCCAGCCGGTCCTCTTAGAAATCCACTAAAATTTGGTAGTTCCTTTATATTTGCATTATCTACTTTTAGATCCCTTTGCTCACAGTTACTTACAACTTTTTTTTTCTTAAATTTGTCTTGAGAAACTGGGGCAAAAAATTACGAGAGCAATCATGAGTAAAGATAAAGACCTGGACTGTTGCAGCTGTGCCATCCAAATTAGTATATAGCTCAGGCAGTGGTTTGGGTCCTAGCAAATCTTATATTCTTATTCCAGTGATAACTCTATTTCAGTGACAAGCAAATTTATGTGGAAGAAGTGCTGGTCCATGTGTAGCTCTCTAAGTAAATTGTCATGCTTGTTGGTGACTTCAAAATTTGGAGTATGACAGCCAATCTAGAGCTGAAAGCACATGAGAGGGTTTTTCATGCAATTGCTATGGCTTTGGTGAAATAAATGGTTGCAAAACTTTGTCATTACCAAAGCCTTGGCTATCTCTTTAGAACATGGGGATTCTCATCTCCATACACTTTGAAAAAGCTAGTGATTCCCAGTTATGCCAGTGCTGTGACCACACACAGATCAGATGGACCAGAGGATGTGGCATAACTGTGGAAAACCAGTACGGTTTGTACCACTGTAGGGAATGAGGTGAGCAAAATGCAGCTCAGATTAGGTGACCACAGAGCTTCATTCTGCTCGTGAAACCTCCTAATCTCCCTTGAGGACACACACACAAGCCCACAGGGCTGTAGCCAGCAGCTCTGGGTACACTCAGTTCCAGGCTGTGTGGCGCAGCCCCCTGAGCACCTGTGGCCACAGTGGCTCACAAAAGCCAGAAGAGGCTGTGATTACAGGTGGTGCTGTAATCCCTGACCCTCCTGGCAGGAGCAGAAGCCACTGTGCCTGTGATCAGACCCATCTCCTCTGCAAAGAGGAGCTTGAGTGGCTCTTGTCTTGTTCTTGCTATGGCATGCCCATGTGGGAGTAAGGAGTGCTTTGGGTTGCAAATATACTTAGCTAATAACCTTTACACAAACAGGGAATAACTATCTCATTAAATGTACTGGCAGTACACAGGCTCCTCTGCTGTATCAACTCAGGCTCTGGAGGGAGAAGCCTTTCAAAGATGTCTTCCATAAGCAAGCCTTTCCTTCTGAAGGAGATAGTATGTCAAAATAATCTGTCAAAGATTTATTTAAAGAACATTTCTGCTTCTCATTTCTGATAGTTCTGGAAGTTCCTGCCCCTGAGCAGCTCTTGTGTGTTTCTGTCTTGGAGCTCCCGGGCTTGCCTCCCCAGCTCAATCTCTGAAGCACCATACAAATGAAAATATGCTGTTTGTTGAAAAGAAGTGGCTTGGTAGGGATAGGGTGAAGCTACACAGGCTTCTCTCTGCCCACTTCTGAAAACAAGTTCAGTTTAAACTTCTGTTGGTAAAAGTGTGGTGGGCACATGGAATAGAAGTGAAATACTCCGGTGCTTGAGTCTCAATGGATGTCTCAGCTTTAGAAAGATTGGGAGCAAAAAGAGAAGAGGCAAAATTAAGGCCAGAAATAGTTCCATAATTATTTTAAATTCCTCTTTCAGCATTTAATTTTGAAATATTTTTTGTTGGATTTTCTAATTTTTTTTGGTTTGTTTTCTTTTTTTTTTTGTAATAGTAAGTTACTCTGTCAGAAAATTTACTGGGAAAATTATTGTAAATTGAATAATGATCTCCTTTCCTCATGTAGGAATCCCACAGCAGATACAGTGTATTTGTATTTAGTGGTATGCAAAATTACATAACAAAAATTTTAAGGCTGAGGAACACAGTTGTGTGTTTCACTACAGTTCACTCTCAACCTGTGTGAAATTAAATAGTTGCTATGATATTTGAAGATGGCTCTTCAAAATGCCATTAAAAACATTATTTTCTTTCTTTGCTAGTAAGATTGTGATAGTTTCCATACTGTGTCACAGTTACGAGTAAGTGACTATACTACATTTTACTACTAGCTATTCCTAATCTGTTTTTTTGGTTTTTCACTAGTGCTGATCCTTCTTGTTTCAGTACAATTGAGGGTACAGTGTGCTGGGACTCCTGATGGGAAGGAGTCCTAGAGGGGGAGAGGAAATGCCTTAAGGCTTTATACACTAAAAACACAGGGAGTAAAAATACAGCCTGTATTAGGATGTAGTTTCTTTTGTTCTCAAAAGCACTTCCCATTAGAAATTTGGGGTTTCTGGTGTTGTGTTAACGATTCATCATTGTTACCAGGTCTGATGTGCCCTTCTGCTTAGTCACTGCCTGAGCTCTCCATCATTCTGTGAGTTTTCCTGCTGTGAAATCCTGCCTGTGAAAACTTTGTAAGGTCCAAGTGCAATAATTAAGCTTTAATCACAAAAATAATCCATCCCACATGAATCAAAGCATGTTTAGAACAGTGGTGTGATGTGGTTGGTGCCAGCCTTGAGATGGAACCACAGCCTGGAGACACCAGGGGTTCCCCATGGGCCTTTTCTTGCAGCCCTGCCTGGGACAGGCACACCCATGTGTGTCATGAGGACAAGCGCATTCAACATGTAGAGGGCTCTACCCAGTGGGTTCCTTAGGCCTGGAACAAGATCTAATGTTATTAACTCTGAAAGAACTTCTTAAAGTCATACCTAATTTTGACTTTTAATTTTGTTCACTCTGCCTCTTTCTCCTTGTGTTTTATTTTGGGCAGGTGTTGCTGTGTCTGGGATCTGTGGGCTCCTGATGGGAGTATTTAAAATTTTAGCAAAACTGTAGTTGTGTTTTCTTTTAATACCTGAAGACACTGTTATTAATATTGGGAATTTAAAGCCTTGTAAAAATGTTTTTCTTTATACCAGCAGTAGAAAAATAGCTACTTGTTAAATAAAGTTACATATTAGAATATTTATTTATTTATTTATACTTGCATAATTTGGTTTATGAGATAATACGACTTTTAAACAGTTGGTTTTGTCACATTTTGTCATCTGCCAAATAATTTGACAAATTTGCCATAAACTCCCTGACATTTTTACTCAAAAGAGTTAGTTTTCTTCATTCTTTGCTGCCAGACAGGTCATGTATCTTTTCAGGCCTGAAGAATTTCTATCAGCTATTTAAATGCAAGGCCACAAAGAGAAAGCCAGACTCAGGCTGCAGCAGGCTGAACCGGGGTGATTCAGGACCAAAGGAGCTGCAGCACATAATTAAACTGGAACTGCACCCTGCTCCAGGCTTTATATGTGGCAGTGTAAACTGGGTGCTTTTCCCCTCGAAAAGGGGAATGTGAGCAGCTAGCAGAGACACTGCATGAACAAGGATGATGGAAATGGTTATCGAGTGACACTTTAAAAGTTGGGTTTTTTTTCCCTACTACTTAGGCAGGGAATTTGACTAAAGATGGCTGCTGCCAGTTCCCTGCTGCCGAGGGAAGAGGATGCATCTCAGCTTCCCAGCTCTCGGTGCCGGCAGGAAAAGAAAGGGCAGAGCTGGGCATTGGTCTCCCCTTGGCGCTAATGGCAGCCGCCTTTGCTTCTACTCCCTGCGGCTGGGCTCGGAGCCAAGGGAATTATAGACAGCCATGGCTGTGTGCTGAAAGGAGGAGGAGGTAGGGTAATCTTTCCCAAGGCTTCTTGCACCTCTCTCTGATGTTGCCCTCGCAGCAAGTTTCTCTTCACCTGTAAGACAGCTCACGGTACTAAAACGGGACTGGAGAGATGCTATGAGCTCGTTTTTAGGGCAGCAAAAGAAATCTGGCACAAAGCAGCCATATCCTTGTGTTGGCCCTCAGACAAGGAGGTGATACATCCCCACCCCGTGCAGCTGAGCAGCACAAGCAGGGAAAACCTCCGAGCTGGAGTCGCCGCCGGCTTGTGGGTTTGTAACTGAGTGGGAGCCATTGCACAGCACAGGCCCTGCTGGCAGGTTTCACGTCCTGGTGTCAGCAGCCTTACAGTGATTTTTAAACAAGGCTGTGTTGAATTTGATGGGAGAAGAATTAGCCTTTAAAAATCTCTTGCCAACAAGTGGGTTTTTTGATGGTTTTCAGAGAAGTCCCTCAAAGGAGCAGGCTGTGTGGCTGTGAGGTTCCTTAGGCACAAGTGTGGTGGTGAATGAGGAAGATGCACACAGGGACGTGCTTGTGTTGGTGGAGGCAGCACTGCAGCGTGTTCCTACTGTGAATACGTGGGGAGGGGAATAGCCTGGAGCTGCCACAGCACTGCCTGAAAACCACAAGCACACAAAGCAACAGTACCTGGAGTCTTGTGGCAGGGCCTGGAAATCAGCTCTGAAGGGTTCTCAGCACACCCCTTCTGAGGTTCTGCACAGGTGCCATTGCCCTTTTGTTTACATGGCAGTGGAGGGGGTGTGTACAGAGGAATATGCACAAATTCATGCAACTGCCTGGGTTTAAAAAGCATTTTTTCCTGCAGGATGTATTTGGCCATGACAATTCATTTATTTGTTTGTTGGCATCTAGTGCTGAAATGAAGTCATACCAACTTTTATCTTCTACAAACCAGATGGGCAGCTTTCCCAAGGCACCGGGCTCCTGCTTTCCCTTCAAGCCTGCTGCTGTGATGGCTGGCAGACTACTGCCTGTGCTGTGCAGGTAGCCTGGTGTCTGGGGGGCTTATGGAAAGGAATCTGAAGCCATTTCCATGTCTTTGAAGGTGTTTCTGGCTCTGGCAGTTTGCTGACAGCGAGGCCTGTTTCCCCTTATTTCTTGTGCATCTCTTCACTCAGTGGGGTTGTTTCCTGTTGTAATTTGCAGGCTTGCCTTGCAGCCTTCCCATCTATCCCTTCTTTTTCTTGCTTTGACCACAGGGAGCTCCCTGAGCATAAACTCATTTCTGCCCATGTTCACGCCCTTGAAAAATAATCTTATGAGGGAGGTCAGTTTATTGTAGCAATACCTAGAGATTTAGGCAAACTCAAGATCTCATATTTCATACTTTGTCCAAGGAAACACATAAGAAGGTGTAACTTTTGCCCTGAAGACCTGTAACAGTATATTCTATTGAGCCTGGTGCATCCTCTAAAGTCATCAGGGGATATGAGTTATAGCTTCCAGGAAGAGCAGCGGATTCAAATCAGTGTAATGCTGTAGGTAACTCATCTGACTGGTGGGAATGAATTAAAAAACAGGGAGAACAGGAGTGGTTGCATTTGCACTGTGGGGTGACAAAGGTTTGAGCAGCTCAGTGGCTGCTGACTTGCTATGTTGGACATGTACCAGTGAGGAAAAGATCTCAGTAGTGCCTGGGACTCGACCAGTGTGAATGAGGTTGTAGGACTGGGCTTCACAGAGCACCAATTGATCCTTGATTTAACCAAAATTCACATGAATGATTGATTTTATACCCATTAATATTTCTTTCAAAACCAGTGGGAATACTCGAGGATATAAGCCTTTGCCAGACTAAGACTTCTCACTGGTCTGGACTGACAAAGAAGAGAAACTAGTGCAATTTCCGTGTTTCACTAGATTTTTATTTTTTAATGTATCATGTGAGGATGGAATATCCTGAGGAATAATGCATCATGGGGGACAGAATATCCTGAGGACCTTTGTTTAGTACACAGAAGTGTTACTTTAACCCTCTGTAGTTAAAAAGAAGGAAAAAAAAAAAACATCCAAAAAATGAGACTTGAAAGCAACAGCGAAGTTGGAAAGCAAGGAAGGATTTTCTTGCTAAATATCCTCAGACCAAGCATATTTTAATAGAAATGTTAAAGGTCACCATCTGTTGAATGCTCGCACTTTATTTAGATTTATCTGTTGCAAGTTTATATTTTATGCAAAGACAAAAAAAAGAGCTTTTTTTTTTTTTTTTGCAGAGAGTTGGATTGAACGATGTCTCAATGAAAGTGAAAACAAACGTTATTCCAGTCACACCTCTCTGGGGAATGTTTCTAACGATGAAAGTAAGTAACTTGTCATTCATTTAAAGTGAGTGTGAACATGTCCAAGTGCTCATTTCCTGCTATATAAGTTGCTACAGCTCGATTAAATTTTTAGTACTGTGTATTTTTAAGAGTCAACTCACTTGACATACTCAATAGTTTTATTAATTTTTTTCTGGAATATTTGCAGTTTTAAAGGAAATAATACTATTTATTGGTTAAAACAATCAGAAGAATTTGTGTGTCATTGAATAAAGGTTGAATGACCAATAAAATGTAGTGTTAGGATCAGCTTAGAAGAAAAACCACCTGTTTTGCTTTTCACTGGAGAACACCGTGTGGTCAAAATACAGGAAAAAATGTGCTGTTTTCCAGTACTGCTATATCAAAACATAAATTAAAAAATCTTTCCATTAAGAATTAAACACTAGTGAGATTAAAAAAATCACTTACTAAAACATTATATTGCTTTCTTTTTAGTCAGAGAAAACAATTACCAATCTAGCTGATTTTAAAATAGCAAATTTTTTTCTAGTGATAGTAATTTTAGATCTTGATTTTTAACAATAGCAGGTAATCAAAATTACTCCAAAGTAGTTTAAAATAACCAAATTGTTTATTTTAAAAATTGCAAGACAATTTCTAGCTTACCATTTAGTTTTCCCTGTTTACGTAATTTCTATTCTGCTTAATTTGCCTAAAGCAAAATACTCTTCATGTTAACTTTTCCTCTCAGGACTTCATATATTCACATTACAAGATATTAGTGCAGATTGGAATCTTTAATTCAGTAACTAGTAATTTACATTTCATAAATATGTGTTCATATTTATATATGACTGTATTATAAAACTATATTTTAAATAACTTCATTGCTGCAGTTCCCTTTTACTTTTTTTTTGCATTTTAAGAGAATTATTTATTTTCACATCATGGTAAAATTACATGCCTTGTAGCACAATGTTGTAATGGATCATGAAATTTGCTGTATTGGGGCCTTACTCTCATTTGTCTAGGGATATGTTTTGAGGGGCTATTTCTGGAGGAGAAAGGAGATGTTAGTAGAAAAATGGTATTTATTCATGACTCCCAAGCTAAGAACAGTGGACAAGAATCTTTAAAGATGGACAATGAAACTGGGAGAGGTTTGGGGTTTTCTGTTTTTAAAAATGAAGGAATAGAAATTAATTTATCTTTAAAAAATCACAGTGGATTTTAGTGAAAATACAAACAGCAGTTTGTTATTTTGAATTTTTTGATAACCTGTGAGATATACAAAGTTCATTTCACTCTGATGCTACTGAGAAAGTGATGGAAGAAATCTGTAATGAATGAGATGTGTCTTCAGACTCTTAAGAGAGTCAGAATTCAGAATTTTTAAATGTGCTTTAAATATGAGCACGAGAAACTTCCACGTAGCTGGGGCCAGTAAAACGAGGAGTTGTGTGGTTCACAAGAGCAGGTGTTTCACATAGTGGCACTGAGAAGGTGGGATGGTGGCTCATTCTGTTTTCTGGTTCTGGAAATAAGGGACAAGCAATGATAATGAAAGGCAGTGAATTTAGAACTGATAAAACAAATACATAAATGAATTTGTTCCACTATTCGTGTGCAGAAGACATTGTCACAGCGTATAATGGAAACCCAAATGAGAGGCAGAGTTGATTTTATCTAGCTTCCTTCTTAATAGTCAGTTCTTCCAGATGCTTCCTTTGCACTGATTACCAGCATTTCTGCTGTGCAGATAAGAGAATTAATCCACCTGAAAAGTCATCCTTGTTTTGAGGGGGAGGTGAGGGAGGGGAGAAGGTGAAGAAGTAGGAAAGCAAAATAAGCCACAGCAATAATCTGTGAAATCCAGAACAAGCTAGAAGCTTCACCATAGAAATCATTGTCCTACATGCTTTTTTCTAGCCCTCGACTTCTTTCTAACATTTTTCTAACAATGCCCAAAAACTAACCAAGTAATTTCCAAACCATCGTGTCATTCTTTGTCCAGCCTCTGTCATACATTTACAAACAAAGCAGGAAGCAAAATGTTTTGAGAAAACCCACATAACCCTATTTGAATTCTTCAGAATGGTGGGCAAATTGCTGTTGTCAGTGTAGGTCCAGTTTTCATCTGCAACCAAAAGAAAGCCTAACCCACCTTTCTCTTGACTAGTTTTTTGTCTCTACATACATGAGGTAGCTATTGGCTGGACTGCCAGGGAAAATGTGGGTTTGGTTTTCAGTTGGGGTGGGTTTTTTTTTGGCCTTGGCTCCACTGAAGATTGAGAACTTGTGCTGTGAACCAATAATGTTCTTACTGGGCATAAGGCTTGCTCTTGTGACAGGTTTTTTTCATGGATGATTTTAGAGTTCATAGGGTTTTAGGACAGGAATAATAGTTTTGCTGGTCTCCTTTTCTACAGCTGAAGTATGCTACAGAACCATATTTCAGGCCACAGGATTCCTTTGCAATCTTCCATTCTTATCCAGATACCCCCCAGGCCTCTTGGACCTGCATTACACTGGGAAAGGAAGCAATGAGTCATAGCCATGGATTCACATCCTCTCTGTGCTTCGTGAGGTGCTTCTTACCCTTTTGGAACATTTTATGACCTCTTCCAAACCACAGCTTTTACATTCTAATATAAAAATTATCACTAAATTTTATTTCACTTTCCAGCTTTTAAAACATTTTTCCTGCTGCCACTTCCACATTCCACATTAGTCAAAAGATTCACTGGAAAAGGGTAGCCAATAATTAAAAAAAACCCACTCCATACCATTTTCTGTGTACTGTGCATTGAACCAGATTATCCATATTGAAATAGAGGTCTGGAAGAACACAAATAAAGGCTTACAAAAGTGTCAACTTCAGTTCTGTGGGGAAGGAATCATGATGTTTCTTGATGAAGTAGAAGGGTAGCTTGTCCAAATTTTCTTGCTTATTTGGAAATGTGAATGACTTCCTATGAGATAAAAGAAAATGTTCAGACTACTTTTTGTGCTTCAAAAGTGGTGTTCAAAATCCATGTTCATACTGGCTGTAATGGACTTATCCAGCAGCTTTGTTTTTTTGTTTGAACTAAACCTCTTATTCTTCCATTAAAAAATGTTTAAAAAAGAGCTACTTGTTTTCACTGAAATTTTCCTTGGAGAAAATTCTTTCTTTTCCAGTCCTACCTACTCAGTGAAAACTATGCTCCCATGTTTCTCAGAGAATTTAAAAAGATCTCACTGTTCTAAAAACATGCTAATGAGCCTGAATCTCATTTATTGCTACGTGTAAGTAAGAGACAAGATAGCTTAGTACTATAATTTCATTTTGGCTAAGGCCTAATCACTTCTGTGAACAGTCAGAATCTGGCCTGCAGGGGGTACAGAGGAAGAGGATATTCCTCTGAAAAATGTGCAGCAACCTGAACTAAGGGAAGGATTTTATCTGTATAAAGATACTAACAGCATGTTAACTCCTTAGTGGTTTTGAGACACATGCAGGCAGCCCTGGAAAGTACAGGGCTCTCCAATTACCTCCACAGCGGAAGGAGGAACTTAGCTCCATTTTAGTTATGATAAACAGACTAGCACCAACACTTGACAAAAAAGGTGTGTCTTTGCTTTGGGTTGTTCCCCTTCCTGTGTTTAAGGCACTGGCTCAAAGCTGCTGAGTACAGCTCCTGCTGTCTCCATGTCTTGGACCAAGTAAGAAATCCCTTGAGCTGTACCTACAATCAAACAGCAAAAGTTAGAGGATCCCACAGAGAGCTCTGGGAAAGCCACAAAGATACAAACATGCACAAGATACAAACAGGGCTCTACTTGAGTGGCTTTGGAACAGAATTTTGGAAGCTGGAGCAGTTAGCAAAGAAACTTCCACGGAGTTTGGGACAAAAGGATTCTCTGATATCTCTGGGAGCCAACAAACACTTGTTTTTCTAGAACATTGTTGATTCCTGGTTTTATTATGTTTGAAGAGGCCTTCTGTGCTGAGAGTTTTACTTGGAATTGTGTAAGCTATTATCTGCATTCTATTTGGGATGAGCATGAAGTTTTCCACCTAATCAGGCACCTTGTAGACACCCTTCCTTGGGATGCTGGTAGTCCTCCTACTGGCAGTGGCATGAGCACACTAGATGGGTTTCTCCCTGAGGTGTTGTGTGTGAACCCTTGCAACTGTGACTTGAACAAGATTTTTCCTTGTGACTTCTAGACCTTTTGGATTTGTCACAGAAGAATTGTCATGTCTCTTTTTTGACAGTGCCTCGAAGCAGGACTTCTTTTCAGTTACTTTAGTTCCTTTTCCTACAAAATAGGTTGGATTTTAAAAGCATTGAATTTTTAAAGGTATGACTTTATTTTACCTACAGTGTTGTTTTGATGTGAATTGATAAAATTACAGGCCAAAAAGTAAGAAATGCTGTTTTCCCTTCCCTCTTTCATGCTAGACAAAGTGATCTGGTATCAGGCCTGAGTCAAGAATTAAACATTCTCTGCTTGATATGGACACCATTAGGTACCTTGCTGACAGCTAAAATATAAAGTATAGAAATAGTCAATTATTTGATGAGATTATATTGTTAAACTCGAGAAGGTAGAATTAAGAGCTTGTATAAGTAATACTGTGTAAGTTTGTATTTCTGGGTCCCATCTATTTCTGTCCCATCTGCAATCCTTTCCATCTTTTTAATAGAAAAGTGAAACGTTTGGCTAGCAGCTGGTTCATGGACCGAAAATAAAGTTGCACTGTTTTCTTGTACAGAGAATTGACTTTGGGGTGACAAGCACTAATTCTGTGAAAAATGTAGCTTTGTTGAAAATCCAGTTGTTCAATGGAAATTAATGCTTAAAGATATTTTCTGAGTTCCAGTTGAAGTCCATCATTTTCCTTCTTGGTTTTAAGGGACAGTCAGGGGAGGATGCTGAGGAGTCTTTAAGAAGGATCCCCAGGAAGCAAACACATCTGAGGAAGGAGACATAAAGTGCAGTTTATGACCTAATTGTTGGTTTGTGTTGTTAAAACAAATCCTTAAGTGGGAGGAGCTGAGTATGGCTGGCACGGAGTGTGTCTGAGGGCAGGTCAGGTAAAGCACCTGCTCACAGCAGCTCACTCTTAAAGCAAGTGGGGAATGGAAAGGGTGTAGACATACTGTGTAACTTAGATACTGACTGGAAGTTTGATGTCTGCCACGTGTCCAGAGGGGAATTCAGCCACGTTAGCACAGGTGGAAGCCATCCCATGACAGGTCCTTGGGCGTGCGGGGCGGCAGCCACTCGGCATTCAGGCCCCGTGTGCCTGGCTTTGCTGCACGCCTGGTTAGGAAAAACAAACGAAACCCACGATTTAAAAGTGATTTGAGATGTGTATGTTGGTCCTGTGCGCCGAATAAAAGCGGGCCCTGAAAGGCAGGGAGGGAGTGTGCGGCCCCACAATTAGGGGCCCATTGTCATGCAGATGCGGGGGGGCTGCGCCGGGGGCCCGCGGCAGCTCGCTATGGGATTTCCCGGCGCGCAGGGGAGCGGCCGCAGGATAAAGGATGTTCGCTTGGCACAGCTTCCCGTGGGCAAGGCGAGAAATCCTGGGGGACGAGGGCTGCACGCGGAGCCTTCCAAACTGGGGTGTTATTTGTGTGCGTGGGTTCCCGGCACAGCACAAAAGGCCTCCCGAGAGGGTCCGATGTGCAGAGGAGATAGCGCGGCTCCCGTAAGATCCAGCATCCTGAAGGCTCGCTTAAATTACTTCTAAAAGTTAATTACATGAAGAAATGCGGCTTGCAGCTTGGTGTACAGGTTTACCCCATTGTTTAGGTGTTAAAGCCATCTATGCTGAGTGCTTTCATCGGGGACAAAGCTGTTAAAATCTCAAAACGTGTTTGATACAACACTGTTTCCCGAAGAATAACATTCTGGAGCTGCTGATTGTGCTCCACTCAGCTTTCGCCCAGGAATGTTTTATACGTTAACAAAATGTTTTATAATGTTTTATATTTAACAAAACACGATTTAGTCGGAAGTATTCTACACATATTTCTAAATCGTTTCAAAAGAACAAATGCAAACTAGGAAGAATCCAATATTTGAAGTTACTTTAATTACCTTTTTCTTTATTAATCTTTTAGCCGAATTTTTGGAAAGTCAGCAAAATCAGAGTTGCCTTGGAAACAGTTAATGGGGAAAATTATCAGACAAATCATCTGGAAAGGAATAAAGTATATTGCAGAATATGCACTTCTCATTCAGAGTTAATCACTGTAAATTTATAAACATCTAATAATTACCTTACGTTAGGCTCAAACAATGGGTGTACCCCATTAGTTTAAATGCCTTATCTAATATAAAACTTGTGTAAGGCAACGGTTCCCTTATAGCGAGTGAAACAGTTTACATGTTCTGTCATGCTGGTAGAGATCTAAGAGTTGCTTTTTTTCCATATAAATTTGTCCTTTTCAATGTCAATATTCCTAGGCACCACTCTGCTCCTGCTGTCAGTGGTATTTGCAGGGTTTACTGCCTTAAGCAGTATCTACAGATGGTAGTTTAGGGAACATAATTTTTTGCATTTCCAAAATTTAGCCAAAATTTTGAGAAAGCTTTGGCACTTGAGCACATTTTAATTGTTTTAAAAATGATTTTAATTTAGTTTAGAAAAAATTTACAATTCAAAAATTACTTCTTTTTAAAAAATAGTTCATGAATTCCTGAGAAATTCCTGATGAAATTACATAGCTTTATTTGTTTGTTTCTTAACAGATGAGGAAAAAGAAAATAATAGAGCATCAAAACCGCATTCAACTCCAGCGACACTGCAATGGTAAGACGCCTTTTAAAAAGATCAAGAAGATCTATTAGTGTTTTTTCTTATGCATTTTCCAGATGAAGGAGTAAAGCTTTTGGCCATCTTAAAGTTCTAAAGATAATTTCACCGTAAGTGTTTAATGTGCCCATTTGTAACCTGTACAGCATTTCTCAACAAATGTCTTACAGGATTTGTTTGAACAGAGGAAACTTCTGATACCGTTTAGAAAATTTACTTAAAATATTTATTTGCCACCTTGCCAGCTGATTATTTGTGGTTTGTCACCATTGTTACATTTATTACAAAAAGAAAGCTAGTACTGAGATTGTTTTCAAGACTCACATTTGTTCCAATGTCTGATGAAGTCCACCTTTACCAACTGATTTACTGACATGAGATCTCTGTGATTTAATGTAGAAGACAACAAAAGGAAAGAGTATGAGGTTTGATTAATATGTCAAAATCCCCTTGAAAACTTAGTGAGGAGAAAAAAAAGAAGGGTAATTAGGAAGAGAGAGGATAGTTTGAGAGTTAGTCTACAGAACGATAAAATAAATACATAAGTGCTGTTCCCTGTGATTTGCAGCAGTACTTTAGTCTGCATGTTCTGTAATGTGTACCTGTAATTCTGACATCCCTTGCTATAGGTCATCTCTTAGACTTTTGTTAACTTTTGCCTCAATTTAGGTTTTTTAATTCTTGTTCAGATTTCTTAATATTGTAATTGATGAAGTAACTTTCGAGAGGTTCCATATATCTGGCAGAATAGGGCTCTTACAGAGAAGCCTCTGAGCACACTTATCTGAAATCCCATAGTCTTTAGCTTGTTTTAAGCCTTTCTAAAGAAAGGCCTTTACTTTATCCATAAGTACCTGAAATACTTCTTGTACCTTCTGGATGAAAAGATAAGATTATTGGTAAAAAATGTGAGTTTTTTAAAGCAAAATGTTAGCAATCTTCTTTCTCTGCTTCTGTCAGTCTCTCAGGAGGTTTCACTGAAAAAAATAGTAAAGAATAATTAATTCAGTGTATTTTACTCCATTTTTCTGCCTGTGAAATTACATGACTCTGTGAAACATGCAAAAAGATGATTTGGATGATTTCTTCTGTATTTGCTTTTTAAAGTTGATTAGTGAGGTTTTTCGACAAAAAAACCTCAAGACCTGTGGGTTGATTTTGAATAGTTTGCTGCCAGTATTCAGAAACTTACAGACACTTTCAATGCAAATAATGAGATGGGCAAATATAAATAAAAGCATTTAGTTCAGTGCTATTGTTTCTTTGTACCTATTTGTATCACAAAAGTTCTGTTTTGCAGAAGTTCAAGAAAAGTGAACGACTTTTCTTTAACAGACATTCAAGAAAGGGAGTAACTACAGACAGAAAATTATTAAAATAATAATGACATGTCATAGTGGTATTTTATTATTTTTCATTATTCACTCCCACAGCTTCAACACAGTTCAAACAGAATAATCAAGAATTATTTAGCTAAAATAAAATAGCAAGCAGATCTTACCAGTCCCAGATTCAGAGCAGTGTTCATTTTGCAATGAAGTCAGTTAAGAGCCTTTTCCACAGGAGCAAATAATGTCGTAGCCAAGAAGCCAGCATTAATTAGAACATCCAGTGATACTGTTCCCAACAGAAAACATGCAAATACTGTAAACAGTCTTTTGCCAAATACTTTCAAGCTTCGTCAGTCATAAAGGTTAGTAAATCCCTAAACTCCTGGGATATTGAGCCCTGCTGGAATGTAGTGTGCACACCAATGCTCATTCAGCTGTGTTTGCAGTACAATCCTAGAATTTGGGTTCTGAAAAGGCTGCTTGCAACTTCCTCCCTTCTCTCTTGCTAGTGTACTGGCTTACTACCTGTCTGTTATGTTTCTTACATGTTGAGGTAGGTCAAATATTCTCCCCTTTGAGTCTACTTGAGCATCTGCAGTTCCCTCCATTCGTCTTCCACCCAAAATTCCATGAGTTAACAGAAAGCAAAGAAGTTTCATGTTTAAAATCTTTAGCTGCTCTCAAACTGAATTATACAATTTGCTCAATTTATTAACTAGCATGTAGGTAAAAAGTTTCCCAGCTTACCCACATAACAGTTTTCTGTAGTTATACCTACATAACAGTTTTCTGGTAGTTTCCATATGCTTTTCAACATAGGTACTGCAGCTTTGAATTGGTATTTCCTGGAGAAATTGATACACTAAATAAAATGAGAAGCTCAGAAGTTAGGGTCAAACTGCTAAAGTAGCAAGCTTATTCTGAGTGAAGGCGTACAGTTTCCACTGTTCTGGAAGTCAGACACATTAGCATTGGGTTATTTGTACTGCAGTAGCACCCAGCAGCCCGTGGGCTGGTAAACTGTTGTGATCAGCACTGTAGAATTGCTGCACAGAGCATTTCCTGGAGGTGTAGCTTTACACCTTGGACACTCTTGCTTGCTCAGGTGTGGTGGTGAAACCTCAGCCAACAAGTAAGTACCACACAGCTGCTCACTCACTCCTTCCCCTTCCCTGCTCTCACTGGGATGGGGAGGAGAGTCAGAGACAGGTAAAACCCATAGGCTGAGGTAAGGACAAATGAATAATTAAAGCAAAATAAGGTAATAATAGTAGTAGTGTTAATGAAAAGGAAAAAGAGTAATAAAATCCAAGAAAAAACAAGTGATGCGCAATGCAGTTGCTCACCACCCCCTGACCAAGGTCCCTGAGCAGTGATCAGCACCTCCCAGCCAACTCCTCCAGATTATTTACTGGGTATGATGTTTTGTGGGATGGAATACTCCTTTGGCCTGTTCAGGTCAGCTGGTCTGGTTGTGGGCATCCCCAGCTTCTTGTGCAGCTCTTCTCTGGCACAATGTGGGAGACTGGAGAGTCCTTGACTTGGGATAAGAACAACTTAGCAACACTTGAAAGTGTTATCAATGTTATTCTCATACTAAACCCAAATCACAGCGCAGTACCAGCCCCTAGGAAAAAAATAACCCTTTCCCAGCCAAAAGCAGGACACCAGGCCTCACACCAAGTATTTGCACACTCAGGGAAGACTGAAAAATGCATCTGAGTGTTCCTTGGGCGAGCGTGTGTCCTGTCTTCTAACAACAATCTCTGAGCTGGATTCAAGGGGTGGAATTGGTGGGGTAAATTACTGTTTCCAGGATACAGTACCAAACTGCCCTTGTTCTGGCAAATGGAAACCTCATGATTGTCTGCAGCATCTGGTGTCTGCCAAGTAAAAACTGGTCATGTTTTTACTGTTAGGTGCTACTACCATTTAGAGCTAGTGGAGGTGATGGAGTGTCGAAGAACAGAAACTGGGGAAATGTCAGGTGGAACAAAAAAGAAGAGGAAGAAAGCAGTTGGGAAAGCATAGCAAAGACATAAGGGAAATATGTACATTTTGTCACATGGTTCATATTGCCATCAGCTTTATTCCTTGTTATATAGTTATATATATATATATAGTTATTCCTTGTCTGGAATCTTGCTGTAAAGAGCAAATTGTATCAATCCCATGGGGAGATCCTTAATGTTCATGCCTCCCCAAAGGTGACATATATTGAACATTTTAAATGTGGAGGATGAAGAACAGCTGAAGAAGCCAAGAATTGTCTCTGGATGACTGTCAGCCTGGCTAAATAGCCTTTTCCTGGAAACAGGGATGATGCTTTTGTTTTGTTTTGTTGATGACACAAAATGAAGTGAAAGGCCTGGTAAATGTAGCATTACTGCCAAATACATCATAATTGAGGAAACTGCCAAATACATCATAATTTGGGAAACTACACAAGCTTGAATTTAACTGTTAAGTCATGAATATAGCAATACCTGGTATTCTGTGCTTATCCCAAGTTCCTGTGCTCATTATCGTCTGTAAAGCTATAGCTTGGCTCTGAAATGTTCATGTTAATATTTCAGTGGTGAACTGGTTACCAAGGTGTAAGTGTGAAACTTTATTTCATTTTGGTGTGTGTGTGTGTTTATATCCTCAAACACAGAGTTATTCAAAGTACAGACAACCTAATCCCATGACATGTGCTGGCTTACAGTGTAGGTACTCTGAATAATAACTGTGTTTTGAAGCTAAAGTCAACAAAACTATTCTATTTTCTGCAACATTTATAAAAATAATTTTAAAAGAGCAAGGTAAAGTATAGCTAGGGAATGGATTCTCCCCAGATTCATACTTCCTTATATGTTGTTATATTCCATCAAAATTAATCTGTTCTAGAATCTTCTATGTGATTAACAGTGGTTAACATCACAGTTGTTCTGTAGTCTTGAGATATAAAAATAAATCTGTAACAACACTACAGACATGACTCTGATATGGAATAATCTCATGTAATCTAGAAATATGTAAGTGTATATGGAGGGAAGCAGTGATAGGGACAGATAAAATTGTTGTTCCTGTGGAAGGATTAGGGGCTTTATTCCTATGCTGTAGTGGTACAAAAGGTCTCATTGTGAGCTACTGGATTTCACATGGTTTTATTACAACACTATATAAAATGTTTATATATATATGTGTGTGTGTATGTATATTTTATAATTGGTAATGATTTGTTAGGTAGGAGATTGCGTTCATTATTTTTCTACAATACTGTAGAATGAAGCTGGATTCAAAATATGATAAAGTTGTTAAATAGAAGACAGGAAAATAAAAGAAGTGGAGCAAGATGGGTTTTTGATCATTAAAAAAAAAGTTCAGGTATAATGGGGCATTGTTCAGTGTCAGACTAATGACTCTCTGTGAAAGAGAGGAGAAAAAGAGAAAAATTCATCAGATATGAAGAGAAATAATTAACTGCTTTTCTTTCTGTCCTGTCTTGGTCACGGAAGCTGACATTCCAATTAGCAGCTATAGTATACAAACGAACTCTCCAGGTTTTGAAAGGAGGTTTTGTTAGAGCACTATGAAATTGAGGAAAGATGCCATGATGATATTTCTGTAGAAACCAGGGAAGAATAGATGTTGCCCATACAAACTGATTCCATTCATCTAGCCGGATATCTTATTAAAATAGTTTGCAGTCACAAATGATCACAATAACTGAAATGGAAGGTAGGTAGGTCCTGAAAAAGGCAGTGAAGGAGAGGAAAAAGATATTTGGAAGGTGTTCAACAGCTATCAAATGGCAGGGGATTATTTGATGTAAAACTGGAGTTTTTTGAGAATACGTATTTATTTTTTAATACAATTAAGAGGAAGTTACACCTAACTTCTTCCCTTACCCAGCAAGGCAGACAAGCACACATGTGACTGTAGATGCCTATGACTGACACCGTCAATGACAAGATTAATTATGGTGTAATGTTAAGTGTGTATGTAAATATCTCTTCAACATTTTTGGGTCAGCAGTCATAAAAATGGCATTTCAAAGGAATGTTTCTTCTAATCTATAGATTTATAATGAGACCAGTTTTAATCTTTAACGATGAAGCATATGCCTGCTCATATATTTGACATATAATTTAAAACTTTGTAGTTGTATATTTTTGCCTGTATGAAAAAATAAGGATGGTTTCTAAAAGGTAGAAGAGGATGTTATTTCACTGGCATTTTTTCAGCACTGTATTCAGATTGTGTTTTCTTTTTTTTTTTTCACTTTGCCCATAAACAATAGCAAGAAAATATTACAAAATAAGATTTTGTGGACACTCTTGAGTATTAGCAAATTATATGCTTTAGCCCTACCTGCTTCCATAAGGTAAGTAATTTTGCAGCTGGACAGGAGTGAAAAGAGTGTCAAAGGTGATGTGTTCTGTAAAGAAGGAGAGATTGCTTCCCCTCAGTGAATATTTATTGTTTCATAGTTGTACGTATATTTGTTTACTGCAGAATGCTTTTAAGGTATAACAGATTGCTGGGAACTCACAGCCTATGGTTTTGATAGCAAGTGTGAACCAAATGAAGCAAGTAAGTATTATGAGAATGAATTGGAAGGAGCACTGAGGAACAAAGCAGACAAAATTTAGTAGACAAGAGGAAGTCAGAATGTTTGGTCTTAAAAGGTGAAGCTTTGTACACTGTTTACCCTACAGGACATCCAACATACTTGCAGTTCTCTCTGTTTGATATTTGCTTTTTAAGGCTGGAGGAGAATTATGAGATTGCAGAAGGTGTTTGCATTCCTCGAAGTGCTCTCTACATGCATTACTTGGACTTCTGTGAGAAAAACGACACACAACCTGTTAATGCTGCCAGCTTTGGGAAGGTAAGTCTAAACTGCTGTATGACACCTTAAAATCTCCCCTGGTTCAGGTGAATTTGTACTATTGAAAATAATTAAATCTTTTACTGTTAGAGACAGAGGTGTGTGAATGAAATCTCCTGTGTATTCAAGTTATTGGACAAAGGCTAAGATTGAAGTATTTTGATGGTTGGAATAATTTCTACCCATGGCTAGGCTCCAGAGTCCCCAGCCTAGCTGATGGCTGATGGTGATATGGTACAAAAAATTGGCAGTTAAAATTGAATTGGAAGTTGAATACAAGCTAGTGTAAATGCATCTGCATTATGATCTGCACTGCTTAAAGAAATGTGTAATTTTTAAAAACAGAAGGGTAAAATTGAATTCTGGAGCTTGTCTGTGCCATTCTTGTAAGGATGATATGGAGATCCGTGTCTTAATGATATCAAATGATATGGCAAATTCACATGGTGAAGTACAATGCCTCCAGATGTGAAAGTCCAGGAAACATCTAGGTGCTTTTGTGTGCACTGCAGGTACAGGCTGCCAAGTTACCTTTTCACTGTGATTCCTCGTGCTTCCCTTTCCAATCATGCTGTAGTAAGAGCCACTCTGGTTAACTCCAGATTCACAGTGGAGATGCATTCCTAGCACAGACATAGCTGTGCATCATCTGGGTGTGAGCAGTAAAGCTCTACACTGGTAGCAGATGTTAATAGCTGGCTAGAAGGTTACATAAAGTTTGTATTTTGGATTTGCTGGTCAGGTGATACTTTCCTCTCAGTGGAAAACAGGATGATGTTTAAAACTGAAATTCTACCACAGAATGTGTGACAGGCCTTTAAAACCTGTAGGCTGTGAAAAAAAGCAAAGTGTGGCATTTGCCACTGTTTTTGAAATGCTTGCAAGCATGAATCTAAAGCTCATTGTCCCGCAAGCTGTTCTCTTCTAGTGTTTGCAACATTTGTTCTATAGAATTTCTGGGTATTCAAAGAAAGAAAAATGTTTCTAGGGTAAGTGTCTGTGTAAAGAGTAGGTGAAGAATGTATTTAATGAGGTGATGTTTTCTATAGTGCATCTTTAGGTCAGGCAGTTTGGAAAGGAAAATAAAGTGTACCGTGTTGTAACATTACTATGTTTGTTGTGTCTTGAAGACCTGCATAACTCAGTAGATTCTGTGTCAGGTTTCTGTTTAAATACACTGCAGAATTGTGAATGAAGTTGTTCATTGTACGTATTATTGCTGCCAAGTGATAAGTATAGTGGCAACATGTAATTTAGGAACAGTGAAAATAGGAAACAGATTTCATGCAGGCTCACACATTTGGAACATGGCTCAAATTTACACAATGCTTCTTCTGCTGCTGCTGAAAACTTCTGTAAATTGTAAGGTGTAAATATTCCAGAATTATTCCATCAGAACATAAATTTACCAGGGATTTCACCATTTATCAGTATGTGGCAGTTTTGTTACACTGTTTAATGTTTCATCCCCCTTCTCTCCTGCCCGTCATACACAGACCTGTTCATTGGTAGGAGTCTCTTGACCTAGCAGGACAGGTACTATGGCTTCCGTCCAAAAATCACAGCATTACGACGTGTTTTTCGTGTGCTGTGGTACAAGTGTTTTCCTCTCTGTTGCAAAAGAGTTCTGAAGCAGTGTTGCATGAAACATTTTACCTTTTTTTGTGGAAAGGAAGGAAGCCCTACACAATCATCATGGTACTGTTTCACACTAGTACTTGGGGTGGCCATATCTTCTGCATCTGGGAACTGGTACTTCTGCACTGGTATGTCCAGGAACTTCAGACAACAGGGGGGCAAATATTGAAGTGAAACCAGCTTCTCCATCTGCAGAACCTGAGCAGACCCCAGTGATTCTTACCAGCCTGTTACTGCTAACAAAATGTACTTCACAGGTATAAAGATCTGCAAGGCACATCTGCATTCTCTCAATAGCTTGCAGGCAGCTTCTCCTTTGGAGCACGTACATGTATGAAGTTTTAGCCAACATTTGTTATCATGTGACTTAAATACCATATTGGCAAGGCGAGGTGCATAAATGCCTTGGAGGCAGTTGGAGCAGTGCAGTGAAATAGGTGCTGTTTAAGGCATTCTGCACTTAGCTGCTGCAACAGAGACCCTGGACATGTTTGTCCTCATTGGGAAACATCAGGAGCCCTGCAGCTGTCATTTCCTCCAGAGAAAGGAGCTAGTTGTTCTGTGAAATTGTAGACAGTTCGCCTTTCAGTAGACCACATTGAATTTATAATTCATCTCTGAACTTAGCTCTGTGGGCAGTGTTAAATATTAAGGCTTTTTCTTTAACAAACTGGTAGTTTTTAGAGAGAGACGTGAAGTTCAGCACTTTAAAACAAACTGTAATAAGTAACAGTGTTTTCTGTTAAACCTCTAGGACATGGGCTGGACCTCAGACACTTGGTAATATTGCATTAATGAAACCAAAATTGGTCTGGGGAGTAGAGAGATTAACAGAGAGACAGTAATACAGACTGTTTTCTGAGGAAACCAAGCTAATACCAATAAAAGGAACAAGAAGAACAAAGAACAGAAATACTGTATAAATAAACACCTTTGAAAAAGCAACCTGTACTCCTAAGCCACATAAAGAATATATAAAATCAGGAATACTCGAATATGGCTATTAATGGGATATTAATATCATATTACTCATATGACATAGGAAATATGACATTAATAGCTGTTAACTTCGTTAGTCAATATTTTAGTTAACATGCAAAAATTATAGGCAGTTTTATCTATACCAGCATTTGCCAATCTGCTATGCTACCTAGTCTGTCATTACAATACTTTTTATTGTCTGCTAAAGACAGGACCTAGCATTCTTTCATATACCTTGACTAAATAGTAAATAGGGAGAGCCCTGTAATTTGGTAGTTACAGCTCAGCATCAGGTGCAGACTCCAACGTTAAACTCCTGCACTTACTGTAGACAGCCAAGCATATTATATTTTGATTTTGTGCAAAAGTGAGGCAGAAAAAGTAAAAACTTTTTCCATGGAACCAGTGAGAAGACAGGGAGGTACAGTGAGGCAGGGCAGGTGTGTCACTGAGTTATTAACAATTAAATGTTGCATATGAGAACAAGCTCTCTCACAGTGAACGTGTTCAGCCTGTGAATTAGTCTGCAGGCAGAAGGAGTGAAAGCCCTGTTGCTGAGGTCACTTCAAAAGGATGGCAGCCTTGTCCCCTCAGCCCCGTGCTGCAAATGCCTTGGGCTCTGCTCTGGCACCTTGGGGCTCTGGAGAGCAGTTTAAGGTGTTTCCAGCTGAAAGTTCTGCCCCTGCCTGCTGCAGGGAAGGTTGTGCAGATGTATGTTTGTTTTGGGTTTCATCTGAGCAACATGTTAACATAAAATGCTGCTGATTGTCAACACATTGTGCAAAGAATTATGGTGGATGATGACTCTGACTTCTCATTCTTACTGGGTTTAATTGCAAAAACTAAATCATTCTTAATAAGAGCCTTCACCTAATCAAAAAGCAGGAATGTTTTGAGCATTTCCAAAGCCCTCAGTAGCTATTGTGTAGGGGTGGGTGCCATAAGGCTCTCCTGGCTCCACCATTCCTCCCAGCTGTTAGCTGGGTTGGCAGATTTTTGAGCTTCTCTTTCACTTTTATTTCCAACACTGATTTTTGTTCTTGTTTCTTTTGTGACCCTGTATGTACACTGGTTTTTTTAGTCAGGCTCTTCAAAGATGTAATCTTCCTTATCTGCAGCGATCTCTCCCATCCTCCGTGTCCTCAGTTTATTGCTTGAAATTTACTGGGCAGTGCTAATTCCCCTGCCATGCCCTGCCACATCTCTCCCCAGAACACTGAGAGACTGGTGGTGAAACCGCTTTCTGTCCTCATGAAGCTGAGTTCTTCCCAACTCCCATGTGCCCCCTGGAGGATAAATACTTTCCTCTTCTGGTTTCTTTTTTTTTTTTTTTTCCTTTTCTGCCATGTCTTTTGACAAGCAATAACAAATTAATATTTGAAAAGGAAAACGAAGGTTGCTGACACTTCTCAGGGTGGTTCTCCCCCGGTCTGAGGTCCTTTTACATAATTTTGGCATTTTAAAGAGGTTTACCATGGATGTATGCTCACACAAATTTTGTTGCTCCCTGACTGGCTTTGCTGTAAGTGAAAATTACATTCCAATTAATGCATTTCACTAGATAAAGGGCAAAGTCCACAACAGACTTGTAATATTTGTTAGGAAAGAACCATTTTTCCCCAATAGTTTACTTTGCTCCAGGGAGGTACAAGCTGTACCAGCCAGATTGCTTTTTCATCACGTGCACTGTCTCTATGCCCGGAAGTTTCGCTTGCAGGACTGTTCCTCCTAGCATGAGTAGGAAAAATAAGATTTACAGTTTCTTGCTGTCATACTATATGATTTTAAAGTTTGAAAAGGGCAGAAAATACCTTTATTGAAACCTCTTTGATAATGACGTTGTGATGTGATTGCATTCTGATTTGTCTTTGTATTGAAATGCACATACCAGCAAATTGCCTGCTGTTGTTCATAAGGAGATACTTCTCCTGAAGATGTTTTTTATTTCTTTACTCTCAATTTGCTCTTAAGTAGCCTCAGTAGTAACTGGTATAGCAAAGCCAAATTTACTCTTAGTGCTCTCTTCTGATGGATTAAAATAGCACTTGCTTTATTATGAGCAATTTCTACTGAATACAAAAATAGAACTTGAGAAAAATCAATGTAAATGTGAGGATGTGGTTTCTCTTATTGCACTGAATAAGTGTGTCAGTGCTATCTGAGTAGCCCCTGGTTTTCCTTCATCCCTTTTGAACAGCTAGGATTCCTGACTGAAGAACAGTTACCAGCAGTATGAGTTTTCTTCCCAACTCTGAATCTTCTAGGCCGAGCTCCTCTGATGAGACCATAATCACAGAAGTCCTACAGAAGCAAGCAGTCATGCTGGTGTGGGGATCCTGCAGTGTAGCTGGAAAAGTCTTTGCTCCCTTGGCTCTACTTAGCTGATTCTTGTATTATTGCAGGTTGCTGACTACTGCCTTTTTATTGTTGAGTTTGGGGAGTAAGAAAACCAGTGAGGACACCTCAATTTCTCTAGAGTGACTTTTCCTTTCTCAATGCCCTACAGCAATGGGATTTTTCATGTCTTTGCCACTTCAAGCATCTGGCTTCCAGTTAGGCCTTAAACATGGAGTGGCCCCAGGGCTGCTTTACCTCAAGCCTTGTCAACACGTCCCAGAGGCTGTGCTTACAGCACAGGGTCTGCCAGAGTGCAGGGATCCTGGCGCTCAGCCTTTTCCCACAGATAGCTGGGTGATGGCAGGCAGTGTGCTGGCACCAGTACAGAGCAGGGAGAGTTGTGCAGGGCTTTAGATCTGCTCGGCTTCAGCAAGTCAGCACCAAAAGTGGCTGCAGCTCAGCTAAGGATCTGAGGCAGAGCACTCAGTGTTTGCAGCTTTGTTGGGATGCAGTAATCTGTTTGATTCGTGCCTTAGGCTGAATTATATCTGGCCTAAGGAACTGCTGAAGGAGGATACTGTTTTACAAAGATGAATTTGAGGAGAGGTCTTGCAAGCTTCATTGCAGTGTCCAGTTCAGTTGGAGTTCCTCACAGAATCTAATCTCCATAGCAGGCAGAGTTGGGCATAGGCATTAGAGAAAAGGCCAGCAGGGTTTTTCTGCCTTGCTTTGCAGTATCAGGTGCTAGTGCTAGAAACAATTTCTTATCTTAGAGCTAGACTATGCCCTATTCCAAAACTTAGGAAAGTAAGTGGAGAGAAATGGGAAAGTTATCAAATCTTAACAGATGACAGGTCTGCAGTCAAGAGTACTGAGCCTGTACATTACAGTCTTCCCTCCTGGCCATGCAAGTAAACAAGCAAGGGGCAGAGAAGGTATAGACACAGTCATGCCTCATTTCCTTTTGTTTACACAGTTTGATGGATTTGAGAGACAGAAATGGTGTTTTGGACTACTTTGATTGTGCTCTTTCCTATCAGTGGATGTTTCTCGGTGCAAATTTTCTTGACCATTTCCTCAAGACAGTATGATGTTGAATCAGCCCCAAGCCATTTGAGCCGAAAGGAGCCTCTTAACACAGTTAGTTAATAATAACACCTGTCTCATAGCAGGGTTTTGAAAAGCACTGAAGCACGTGGGGAAACCCTAGAACGACCCAACTGGAACAGTACTGGGTCAAAGAAGAATGAGCCAAAAACCCTTTCATTTACAAGATTGAGGACATCAGTACTGCTTGTGTTTCACAGCAATGAGAATAAGGAAAGCATAGCTCTGTGAGAATATAGCTATGTTTGGTATCACTGACTTTGCTGCTACCATGGCAAAGAATATTAAGACTGAAACACCACAACAGAAGTTGGTAAATAAACACACATTTTCTATACCTGACTTCATAAAAGAAAAGCATGCTGTCTAGATGTGGGATCTGAAACCTGAATTGAGAGAAACAGAACTAGGCTCTGCTATGAAGAATTATTATGGGAGGAAAAATAATTTATTCCATGGTATGTAGAATCTCTCTAGAATCTCATAGAGCTACAGAATGCAGAGCCTGGAATCCATTTCTCCTTCTGGCAGTGTGCAATTGCTGGCTTGCAACTTAATTTGATCTTATTTCTCTACTTTGTGAAGTTCTAGAAGCAAGGCTAGAATTATGTCAAATAGAAAGGAACATGAGTAATGAAGAATAGCATCCCTCTAGATCAGATGCACTAACAAAATGATCATGCCTTTTGAAAAGCAAAAATTTAAATTATTCTAGCTAAAAGACTTCTAAAAGCCATCCTCTGCCTGTTGCCCCAGAATAAAATTTAATATTTTGACAAAGGAGGGCAGAAAAAAGTTACTTCAGAAGTTTCCAGACATCTCTGGTTTCTTCCATCCTTATTTATTTGCATGAAGACAGACACATAAGATGCTTTATAAGATTTCTTTTCCCTGATTTGTTTTGACATATCATAGATGATTTTAGATGGAATAATTGGGAAACATAGAGTTCACAGTTTGATAGTGAATGCAATAAGGAGTGATGGGTCACAGTGTAGTGGTGACAGCAGGGTGTCCATGCCCATGGCAGAGTGTTTGGAATCAGATGATCTTTAAGGTCCCTCCCAGCTCAAGCCATTCTGTGATTCTGTCATTCCTCATTTTGACACTGAGCCTGGATCTGCTTGTGTTGTAATGTTACAGTACTGGAGATGTGGGGAGAGAGGCAGTGGCAGAGATGACAGCTGGCAGTAATCAGGTAGAAGGAATACACCTTTGCAGCCATTTGTGGGTAACAGAACAGCTCCTGCAGTTAGCAGTGCCTAAGGTTAATAGATTGTGCAGACTCTAATACACACCCTTACAAAGGAATTTTTCTAGTTGTTGCTCATAAAGTTTTCTGTGTTTTACATGGATGCTCAAGTAACCCATTTCATTTTATTGCCTTAAGGATAACCAAAAATACAAGTAACTAGATATTTAATTTGAGTTTATTCAGACACCTCTGATAGGTTTGAAAAGCAGACGTGGGATAAAAATCCTGTTATCTCCCTATGTGATTACCTGCACAGACATTCCAAAAACCATTTGTCAGGATTGTTTGAAGCAATGTTAAACAAATGCTGACCTGGATATACTAGTCCCCTGAAAAAGTGTAAACTACATATATGTTGTTTTATAATGTAATGACTTCTATCTTCATCTTATGTATGCAGTAAGCACTCACCAGAAGATAAAGCAGTTCTTAATATCATTGTTTTTAATCAAGAAAGGCATAGAAGATCTGTAGGCAGAAGGCAAGATCATGTCTTAAGCAGAGTACAGAGAAAAGAGAGGGAGAATGCACTGAAGTTCAGCAACTGAGAAAGAAATTGCAGGAACTTTTTTTTTTCTGAGGCTAATGTTGTAGGGACAGAAGCTATTTCCATGTGAAATTCCTGGTCTACATGTGTTTCAAAACCAAAAAGCCAGGTAGCCTGAAATAATGCCCAACAGTCAAAATTGCCATGTGACTTACGTGAAATTTCACTTGGAAAATGTAAAAACCGGTACCTATTTACTCAGCAGATCTTACAGGGTAGCTGGAATTATGATCACTTTGGAGAAGTGTGAGTTGAAATTATAGCTCCACTGAAGGACAATGGTAAAAGATCCATTCAATCCAAAATTCCCTTGGATACCACCCATGAGATCTTTTTACCACTGTTTCTGTTGAGAAGCCAGAACTGCTGTGAGAACAGGGACTTTCCATTCAGAAAGCAGCTCAGACTGTGTGGTCAGGTCTTGATTCATTTGCTTGTGCAGACCTCACTGCAGTGATGGTAGGAAAATGATCCAACTTGGTTTTCAGACCCAAACCTAGATTTTCGTGTCTGACAATGAGAACCCACTTCCCTCCCTTCACTACTGTAAAATTCACACATTTTGTCTATAGGTCTATTAATTTAAACATTAATAAACATTAAACCAACAATGACATATTTGTGCAGTGATTTTTCAGGTTGACAATTATATAAATTTTTTAAAAAGCACTATTTGGTTCTCTTGCTTTTTCCACTGATTTCAGCACACAGTGAACTCCACTTAGTCCTGCCTGATCTGACTTCCTTTCCCCTTTCAGGGTAATCTTCCTGCCTTTACCAGTTTTATTGCACAGAGATTTGCATGAGCATAGCTGAATATAAACATTTATATGAACAGAGAGTTCTTTTAGTACTTGACATGTTTTATTTCAAACACAGACATTAATAACTACGTGTACAAGCACCTAGGTGTAAGTATACCATGTTATATTTTACATATGCAGCATTAGATAAAATAGTCCTGACTTTTTTCCCAAAGCTTTGCTTGATTATTCTCTTTTTTTGTTTTGTTTTGTAAATTACTGGGAAACAGTGTTTTAAGTGATGCACACTTTTAAGATATATTCAGAGAGGTTTATCTCATTTCAAATGTGCTGGATTTGAAAAAGAAACAAAGGAAAGAAAAAGGGGGATCATCTGATCAACTGCTTCATTATTATTCTCTTTTCCTGATCACCTCTGCCTGGTATGTAGAAATTGGATGATTTATTTAAGTCCTAGTAACTCCCACAGCATATGGTTCATAAAGTAGCATTTACACTGTGCATTGTAACACTTCACTGCTACTAGAAAGTCTTGAAAGTAATATGGTTTGATGCTGTTCCAAGAGGAAAAATAGAGTAAAACTGTCTCTAATATTAAAGTCAACTGCTGTAAGAGCAGCTTTTAGAGAGGAATGGTATTTTCTGAATGACAACTGACACAAAAAAACCCTCACAAAAAACCAATCAAAAAACTAACACAACCTACCTTAAAAAAATCCCCTAGCCCAAAAAAAACCATCCTCAGAAAGTAGTTCTTCAACACTGCCTTTTTTCCCACAGCCTTGTGGAGCCCCCAACCCTGTCTGCAGAAAATGAAAGAGAGAGGGGTGGGATTAATGTGTAATTAAAGGGAATTTGGAAGGCTGAGATGTTGCGGAATGTTAGATCAGTAGCTGGAACAGCATGTGGTGTTCTTTAGGCAGGCTTCATTGAATCCATACAAAAAAAGAAAGAAGGGCTGCTTGCCTGTCTGCTCATTTATCAAACAGCTAGCCTGAACTTTCACAGCTCCACGAAAGTGTTTTACTGTTTGCTGAAGTTTTGCTCCAGAAATTAAAGCTGAACAACCTAGCGACTCTTAGTCTTTGCTGCATTTTTGACATCAGCCACCTTGTGCAAAGCTCTTGGAAACCAACACAGGTCAATTTTTACATGATACTAGGGGAAGATGATTGTACCTTTGCTAAAACCCCCCAAAAATACTGAAGAAATGGTCAAATATGTGACATTGTAATGTCTTTATTTATATAGCACCTTTTGATCTAAATACATGTTCCAAAGCTTTCATTCATCAGTCAGGATTAAATATTTATCGTGATGGCAAAATGGCTAATGGAGAAAAAAAATCTGTATTATTTAATCCATTTTAATTGACTTTGTTCCTAGTTGAACAGTTGTATTCCATCTTGCCGGCTTGTTTTCCTTTAACATTGGTTGGTGTCACCCCCCAAAGAAGAAGCATTTAGTGATTTATGTAACAAAAACACAATTAAAATGGATCACAAATTTTAAAAGGAAGTAACTCCTTTGCAAGTATATCTTCAAGGCTTACTGCAGTTATTGTTGCATGACTGTTTTTGCAGAAAACTTCTTCTCCTACTGGAGACCCAGTGAGAATCTGGTTCAATCCTGGGAGGTGCTGAGCATCTCTTTTCCAGTAACAACAGCAAAGCCTTTTCACCAGGATTAGTCTGGTTGATAGAGGCTCTGATGACTTAAGGCACAATCTACATCCGTGGATTTATTTCCTAAAATGCAACTGGCACTGAAGAAGTTTTGGGTTGGAGTAGCAATGTTCTTTTAATGTCTGCTGACACACTAGAGTTTGGATTCCTGATGACATCCTGCTGTTTCTAGGATCCACTTGTCTTCCATAGAGGATAAATTGATTATGAGGTATCTTTACAAATGCCATGATGAGTTTTCCTTGGTAGAAGTGATGCCCCTGTCAAATACCAAAACCTTTTTAGAGAATAATATTTTAGAATAAGAAGTGTTTAGTGGCTGGTTTGTGAAGGTCTGTAGAGAACTTAGTTGATCCTACAAAGTGACATGAGTAGTAAGCCAATTCTAATTACAGTGCTCCTTAGTTTAGAGACAGAACTGATCTTAGATTTTTAAGGAAATATGTTCTATTTCAGTAACTTCTGAAAGTATTTAAATTAATGGTAGTTAATTAAATTATAGTGAAGTTTAAAGTTTTTTCCCCCTTTCAGAAATTGAAAAAATCAAGGGCTTTATTTCTGATTTTTCCTACCACATATTTTGTAGACATCACAGTACAGTTATTCTGCTTTTCTGTCTTAAAAGCTCATATTAAATTAAGCATTGGTAAATGTGCATTTCCATTTGTTTTAATATCAGTTCTGTTTATTTGCAGATAATAAGACAGCAGTTTCCCCAACTAACGACAAGAAGACTTGGAACCAGAGGCCAATCAAAGTAAGCAGTGTATGGTATTATTATCATCTCTCACAGGGCCCCATCTGGCTCTGGCTTTACTGAATGGGGGATGAGAACAGGGAATAATTTGTGTGGCTGGGGACTTAAAAACAACTTTGATGGAGGTTCTGTTGTAGTCTTTACATTATCTTAGAGATTCAGCAGTGATCCTGCAAAGGTGGTTTTGGAACCCTTTTACTGATTTGATTAGCAGTATTTTTCATACTGTTTTTCATCTCAACTCACTTTACACAACGTGAAGGACATTCACACTCAGGAGTAATGGAGCTACTGTTGGAGGCTGGGCAATAACAACTGTTTGTAGCATCATGTTTCAGGCTAGAGAACAAGTGTCAGAATGCTCTTTAGAATTTAGGTAGGAATATGTGTTGACCTAATCTGAAATTATCCACAAACCTGTATTTAACCACCATTTTTCTCATGTAATGAAATCCAACAAACCTTTAGGTGATTAAAGAATTAACTTACTGCCTTGCCTAAGGGATGGTATTTTCTGAAAACAGTTCATCTCAATTCCAGATTGAGAAACTGATCCAGAATTAAGAACGTGCTTCCTGGGATATTTGACTTTTTCCAGTTGTTGATAAGATGTATTTCTACCAATTTATGTAGAGGATACAGCGATGTTTTTACACTTTTTTCTGCTTGTGGACTCCAAGAAATTTTGCCAGGGGAGCTTTGAATCTTTTTGTGGCAAGCATAAGGCCCCTCACATAATAAAATCTGCTTTTCTTGATTAGCTTTCACAGAATCCTACAGAGTAGCAAAAGTGTAGTGTCTATAGATCACAAGTGAAAAACTTTGGAAGGGGAAATGAAAATGTGAGATAGTGTGTTTGCAAAAAATTTTTTGGTAAAGTTTCTCTTTCAAAATAAAGCCTGAAAAACACAATATGGCTAAATGCTGAGAATGAAATATGCTATTAGGATTAAGCTTACATACTAAAGTAGAATGATCTGCTCTTTAAAGAAAAAAAGAAACTAAGATGCTAAAAGAAATGCCATTAAAGACAGATTTACTGTGCTCTTCTAAGTGGTCCATGCAAAGCAGTATTTCTTTGATGGGACAAAATGTTCTTCCCCCCAGCTTGATATTTCCTTAGTTTTTATAACTAAGTTTTCTTTTTCTAGAGCAGGCATATTTCAACACCTAATTGAAATTTGATTTTGGGAATGGTCCCAAATGCAAATTCAGAGTTGCCATAACATCACTCATCAAAGCCACCAGAAATCACTCAGGTGGAAATTCTGAGCTAGCCCAACAGCATAGTAGGAAAGTGTGATAGGACCATAATCAGAGAGTCAGGATTTAGTACTGAATATAAGTTGTGTGGAGGCTAATAAAGACAGAGTGAAAGTGTGTACAAGTTGCTTTGTGACACATTCATATGAGTACCCCCTACTGGCCATCAAATCATCCTGGCATCAGCTACAAACTTTTGTTACATGTCCTTCCATTTAATGGAAGGAGTGAGCGCTGCTTTATTTCCAAACCAGAGCTCCTCCCACAGCCCCAGGAGTCTCTCAGAGGGTACGACACTCTTCATCTGCTGACTAGGGCTGTCTTGCACCTCCAAAAGCTGTCTCTTTACTCTCACTGAGACTTAGTATTTCTTGCACAATTTCCCCCTAACCTGCCTGCCTGTCAGAGCAGCTTTCAGGTCACATGCTCCTTCCGTGGCACTTGTGCAATGGTTCTGCTCCCTATCTAGCAAATGAGGGGCTTCTGTCATACACACAGAGACTACCTGCATGCTGTTCTTCAAGATAAATACTCTCCTTGGTAGACCCAGCACAGCTGTAACTGAGCTCTGGTTTTGTTTTCAGAAACATCTGACTGCATTCCAATTAAGTGTTATGTAAAGAAATTACTTTGGGCATTAACACTTCAGACCCTTTATCACCAACTGTGCTAACTGATTGCTGCCAGTGTTATTTTTGTTCCACTTCCCTGCTCCTGCCAAAGGAAATTCAGCCATAGAAGTGGTTAAGGTTGTCTGACTTCACACTGTTCTGCCTTCAGTCTTTTTATAGCATGGCTGCCTTGCAACATTACAAAGTTCAGAGCTACAGTGGTACTGTACTCTTGCTCATCAGTTGTGAGCTTTCTGTTTTGCAGCTGGTTTATTGATGTGAGCGTGCAGCTGTTCTCTGTGGCACTGAGCTTAAAAGCAGTTCCACCACAGGTGAGCTGTGAGAAGGCCACTGAACATAAAAGCCAATTTCTTTCTGTACTGTAGTCTGAAACTCTTCAGTTTGGTACACAAGGTGTGAGTTAAACCAGTGGAAGCTACATGGTGTGAAGGGAATTTTCCTCCTTTCTTTAAAGGAATGCTGTATATAACAGATCGATGGTGGTAAAAAGTATTTCACTTTAACACAAAAATTATTTTGTTGTATGCATGTTACTCTTCTACATATCAAATTTTCAAGCCCTGTATTGAACTTAGTTGATTGGTTTTTCTGATAGAAATACAAAAAATAATTGGAAAAGAATCTATGTAAACTACTACAGTGACTTTTTGCCCTTTGGGATAGAAAAATTACTGAAAGAAGAAGCTATGTAGAAAAATTTTGGAATTAATTTTGCTACTGCTGTCTATATGATTTTGAAGCTACATGGAAACCTCTTTTATGCAGTTTACTACCAAGTGAAATATACCAGGAATTAAACACTGCACAGTGAAATTCTACTACATTTTCCAGGCTTGCTTTCTTTTTCCTTCACTGATTCAAGACGAAACTTCATACAAGACTGACCCCTGTTTAAATTATAATCCTCTCAGTCCTGCTTGCTCTGATTTTTTCCCTCTTCCTGCCCTTCCCTGAGCAATTTGTACTGCTGGCTCCTCACAGCATTTCCCTTAGGGTTCCCCTACCCCAGATGTAGCACACAGGCCATGTGTGAGTTTTATGGCTCTTATGTGCAGTCCTCACCTGGCAGTTGCCAGGGACCAAACTGGGCACTTAAACCAAGAGCTGGAGGTGTTACCATTCAAGCTAAAAAAAAAAGTCAAATTTGTACAGCTGGTGTTGTAACCCCTTGTCATTAGTTACCTGTAGTAGGTTAGGAACAGTCTGGTTTCTTGTATAGAATGCATGTTTTGACCTAAGCTCTGATGGGAAAATTTGAAGCCAATACTGTTGCTTTCTCAGGTATTGAAGCTAGGAAATTCCATTCATACCATGTCAGTGTAATGTTTTAAGATACGTCATTTGCATTATTCAACTCTGAGTTCAAGATAGCTTTTCTTTTTAATGGAAAATACCGGATGTCCTCAGTGGGTATGGCCAGGAACCATGTACTAGAAATTTCCTACAACGCCCCAGGCCTCCTCTCAGCCCATATGTGCTGATAGAAAAGTTTGGGCTTCCAGCTCTTTGCCACTATCTTCTGCTGGGGATTATGACATGCACAAGCCTTTTCCCCCACTCTTTTCATTGAAGTCTTTTCAGTTTTTGAAACATTTCTGATCAACTTGTTTGCAATAAAGACTTGTGCTTTTCAGGGACCAAAACAGCCCTCAACAGCCTGAGAATCAGGGAGCTGAAATAACAACAGAAGGGCCAGTCCAGCAGGTCTGTACCTCTGCTTATTGCTGAACTAAAGGAGCAGCTGCACAGCAGAGGTCTGCCAACAAGTAGCTTTAGGATGCTTTTTTTTTAGTAAGAAGTTAAAAAATGGAAGTACATCATTTTCCTCCCCTACAACAGTCATCTTACTTGTACCACAAGGAATGAAAATTGGAAGCTCAATATATTACCACAGTATTCTGCTGCTGAATCAATGCTTGTTAATAATGTATAAACTATTGCTCAGTCTATTTTGCTGTAGAAATCATTTGCTGTAGAAATCATTTGCATTATCAGTTTGCCTTTCTTCCATATATTTTTCTTTAATTTTCAAACAATCTGCTTTATAAAATATACATCTCTATGTATCAGGTACCATTATTATGGAATTGCAGTGAAAGAAAACTCCCAGTATTATGATGTGATGTATTCTAAAAAAGGAGCAGCCTGGGTCAACGAAACAGGAAAAAAAGAAGTAACCAAACAGACAGTGGCGTATTCACCACGATCCAAACTGGGAACATTGCTGCCAGAGTTTCCAAATGTCAAAGATCTAAATCTGCCAGCCAGTCTGCCAGAGGAGAAGGTAACACTTTGCAAATCTTTTCTCAGCTTGTCTTGGTTTCTTTTTTCCCCTGCTCTGGATGAAAGCTTTGTCTAATGTATAAAGACTTTAAACCAGAGTAAGTTTAATAATGCTTTGACTTGATTTATGGGGGGCTGAATTACTTCATCTAATAGTTAGAAATATCTTCCCTTAAAAAGGGGAGCTGACACTATCAGCTGTACAATACTTCTAATGCCCCTGCACATTTCTTAAAAAGTTACATTACATGCAGCAGGGCAACTTTTAAAATTATGCTATTTTTGAGGGCAACTTTTAAAATATGTTACAGCCCTCTAATCTGTGAACACACTTCATGGCAAACTGGCAAACAGTTCTAATGCTTTCTTGAGCACACAGGGACTTACTGCATTTCTTATTCTTCTAGAGGAGAAATTCAGAGAATCCTATCTGCACATATGACAAAAATGCTCTGGCTCCTCTTGGCTGAGCTTGCTAGGTTTCTGGTTCTATTCACATGTGTAGTATCAATGTGAAGTGGACAAAAGAATAGGGTTTTTTAGTTCTTTATGTCCTAATTAGGGCCACATTCTCGTCTTTGATCTCACTGAGGCTTTTTGCTCCTCTTACATTTGAAGAATCCTATTGACAGAAAAATCCATTAATTCAAAGGGACAATTTACTTTTTAGAAGAAAACTCATCTTACAGCTAATCTAAATACACTTTAACTGATTTAATTATTTTTGCAATGGCTCATAGATAAGATAAGGAAAAAACTTGCTTTTTCTGTGCTCTGTGTTCTGATATTTTAAAAGTGGATTTCTTAAAGCATTATGATCTTTTGTGTGTCTCCTTCATTCTTTTTCAGGTTTCTACCTTTATTATGATGTATAGGACTCACTGTCAGAGGATACTAGACACTGTAATAAGAGCAAACTTCGATGAGGTATGGTTAGAAACTGCAGTTGCAGTTTAATGATCCATGAGGTATCAATGGATTTGAGACCTTACTTTTTATGTTATATTACAGACTTAGGGGTTTGTGGTGCTCAGTGCTTTTCAGGAGCAAGGAACAATAGCTGTACTTGAGTATCTAATATGTGACTGATAGCACTAAACCTCACTTATAACATTGGGTGAGTTGGAGGAACAAAAGCAATGAGAATGTTTTTGCCCTCTGTTCTCCAGCAGGATTAAGGTAGCAATATCCCCTTACAAGATGTTGGACAATCCAGTTCTTACAGCTCAAGAAGTCTGTCCACTGCAACTTTTCAAATCTTTTTGTTGGGACTGAGCTGTCTGAAGGAATTCCTCTGTGTGCTCAGCAGAGCCAGGGCAGGTGTCACAGCAACAACAGTGGGCTCTGCTGGTCTGTTAACAATGATGCAGAGTGGTGGGGGGATTACAGCCTCCCAGATAGCCCAGAGAGCCATAGCTGAAGTCTCCAGTTGCTCAGTTGTACTGCAGTGCAGCTAGGAACACACACTCACAGCTCAGGAGTTAGTACCATCTCTTAGACATGGATGAGGCTTGTACCTGTTCATATCTGACTGAATCTGAGGGGTTGCTGGCAGTGCACACAGATAGCTCTGTAATTATTGAATATAAATTATTAAAAACAAAATGTTACTGGAATGCAAGCAGGTTTATATTACATGGGAAGATGGCTTCTTACCTAAGACAACAAATCTGGCTATAGAGATACTGAGGACCTGATTCAAATATGCTATTCAGATCCTGGAGAAAAAAAGTCAAAGGAAATGGGTCTTTTGACTCTCTTCTGAACAATGGGAAAAATTCCTTGCTTTTCTTCTTTAATTCACACACTCTTCTGGTTTAAAGCTAGTTTTGCACCATTGTACTGAGTCTAGAAGTTTCCATGTGAGAAAAAAACATAGAGTAAATTTAGCTGGGCGAGTCAGAATAGTTTCTTAAGAGCAAGACACTGTATTTTATTAGGTTTATCAGGATCTATGGTAGGGAAGGGGCTGAGCAGCAGCGATATATAAATGGCAAATACTCTTTGCTACATGTGGTGTGGTTGCTTACTTCACTACAGATTGTGTGCAGAAAGTTATCATTCCTGAGGGCTGGTGTTCTGACCCCTGTGGAACTGATGTTATCATTCTCTGAATGATACCTTTATTTCATACACTGAAATTTTCAGAGGTATATTTTGCTGTGTCTGAAATCTCTCCCCTATTTTAGTTTTTTTTGCCTTTCACCACTTTTTTCTCCACTTTCCTTCATAGTGGAGGAAAGATAAAATCCAAAAGTGTTTCTTTCCAAAGCAAAGACAGAAAATGGTATATTGACCCTTGTAAGCCATTTGCTGTCGTCCTCTCCCTCCCTCCACCAAGGCCTAGATTGTATTCCTTTGTATACAGGGACAGAGTGCAGAGAGAGAGAAAAAGACTTGACATGTGGAAGCCAAAGAGTTAAACTCATCAGCCACTGATGGAAGATAAAAATACAGTGATTTCCATGGATGTCTCTACTGCAGTGGCACAAAGACTCCCTGTCACCAATCCTGAGTGTCTCCTCACCCTTTGGTTGATTTTCCCATTGTGTGCTGCATTACAGTATGAGCCTGTCTAGTTAAGGAACATGCCTTGCCTGTGGTGCACCCCATTGGCTCAGCTCTGAGGCTAAAACAAATGCTGTGTAAGCAGGATCATTAAAGAGACTGGTATTTGTGGCCTTTGATTATTTTAATTTTAACATTCCTGCTTCTTCTCGTGACTGCAGGTTCAAAGTTTTCTTCTGCACTTTTGGCAAGGGATGCCTCCTCATATGCTGCCTGTACTGGGTTCTTCAACTGTAGTGAATATAGTGGGAGTTTGTGACTCAATTCTGTACAAGGCAATTTCTGGAGTTTTGATGCCAACAGTACTACAAGCCTTACCTGACAGGTAACTGACCCCTTCTAGCTCAGCTGTCTTTGTTATATTTCTTGTCTTCAAGAATGACACCAGTTCTCGAAGAGCTGCTTGCTGCCACCCATTTTCTGACTTTAAATCACAGTATCATTTGAAAGGAGTTGAAGAGCTTACATGTTCCTGAAAAGATGTTCAGATTTTAACAAGACTTGTATTATGAAAAACTTGGAGAGTTGGTTTTTATGTGATGAAGGATACCACCTTCTTCTTGGCTTCTTAATGTTCAGCTAAACCCAAACTAAATTCACTTTTCCAATCCATGTGGTAGATTTCAGCTGTTATCTTCCTACCTGGTGTTCATGAGACTCCTAAGATTTCTTGTTCATAGAGGTAAAGCAGGACAGAGATCAACAATCCACAGCAAAAATTGTAATCACTGAGTGCAGTCAACATGTTTTCCCCTCTGGTTTTACTTGTATGTGCATCAAGAAGCCACCTTTTCCTAAATAGTCTTGTAGACCTTTAATATTATTTGACTGATGTGTTCTTGACATTGAGTAATCTGTTAAGAATATTGCTTTAGGAGTTTTTTATTGGTGATATGTGTTTAGCCCTTAAGATTTTAAAGTGTTCCTAATCAAGAAAAATGTTTCCACGATGTTGTTCTGCTCTCCTATGAGCATTAAATTACTGCTAAAGTTAAAGTATTTTACACAATAAATCTGCTATAAGCATGGGCTGTTCTTGATAAGACATGTACATTTTTACAGGCTTTGCCCCTCACCCCCCCCCCAAATCTATTTCATTGGAAGGATTAAACAGAACAGCAGTCCTTTTCTCAAGCTGCTTAGTTCTTTCATAGCAAATAAGGAGAGACTTGAGTGTGAATATAGACTTTTGTAATGCATATAAAGGGCCAGATTGTGGCTATTAAGCCATAGCCTGCACTGGAGGGGGTGAAGAAGGGTCTCATTGCAATGGAAGCTCCTGAAGGAAATCTTGCTGACTCAGCCAGAATCCTCTGAGATACTTTCTGGGAACAAATTCTGGCTATCCAGAAAAGGCACTTTTTAGTGATCCCAGCAGTTGTCATCCATCCCCTGTTCTCTTTGGGTGTTTTTGTGGAGGAGAGCAATGGCCATGTTTATTTTACCACCTTGTTTTCCGTGCAGTGTGCCAGGAGTACAAACAGAAAAAGCTTCTTGGTTGAAAGGGGGAGGTTCCTTGTATCTTTTCTCTCTCATTTGTGCATTTCTAGCATTGCTACAGGCAGTGCAGCTTTGTCTGTCAGAACCAACTCTTAGGATTCTCTGCACAAGACTGCAACTGTTCCTGGGAGCTGTCATTTTTTACTGAGGATTCCAACAAGAAGGGCAGAATGAGCTGCATACCAAGTTTAACAGGAAATTATGGAACCATCAGGAAATGCTGGCGAGAAAGAAGAGAGAAATTTCACGTGTCTGGGAAAGTTCCAGTCCTGTGCAGGGCTAAGCAGGCAGGTCCTGCTCCACATCCAGTTCCCCCACCTGTGTGGGCTTGGCCAGAAAATTCCTCCCCACCACCATCATCACTCACTAACTGGCTCTGGCTTGCAGCAGAGTTGGTTGTTGCTCCACTTGGATATCCCCTTGTACATCTGTATAAATGTGGGCATAACTGAGCTGCAATCCGAGCTTGACTTATTGTCTTCTTTAAACAGTTGTGAATTCATATTTGTAGAGAGTGGGAATGATTTTATTTAAAGTAAAAATACTGTTTGTAAGTATCATACTGTTTGTAAGTATCACATACTGTTTGTAAGTATCAAATACTGTTTGTAAGTATCAAAGCAGTGCCATACAGACATGGGAGGTTTTGAACGTGGTGATAAATTTTGCTTTCCTTGCAGAAGTTGTCAGAAGTTTCAGAAGTTTTTCTTCATGCCTACAAACCAAAATATGTTAGCAGCTCTGCATAATAATGAGTTGTAAATAAATGATTCATGGTCTTCACGTGTTCACAGTTTTTATAGTACAATGCACAGAGTCAATGTGATGTGATGTTGTGATTCCTTTTTTCAGTTTGACGCAGGTGATCCGAAAGTTTGCAAAGCAACTGGATGAGTGGCTGAAAGTAGCTCTCCATGATTTACCAGAAAACCTACGAAATATCAAATTTGAGTGTATGTATTGCCCAGTCTCTCTCCTGTTAAACTGGGAAGGACAATGTTTATTGATTACAAATTAATTGGAAGTGAGACTAGTGTTCTTTTAGGAATTAAAACCTGTCATCATTATAAATCTTGCATTCACTTAGAGTCTGCACTTGTTCATGAGAACCAATCTCATTTAGTGAAATGAGGCACTGCTCAAAATGAGAATTTCTTTTCATGTGGATTTTGATAAGAAATTAATTTTGTTGATAGTAAGCAAACATTAAAGATGATATTAGGCAAAGAAAATTGTTAAACAAGCCTCTAGGCTAGCAGAATTTGAATACAGCTTGAGGCCCTTGCTCAAAAAAGTGCCAGAGTTAGAAATGAAGGAGATCAAATTACCCTGTCACCACAGGAAAGGGCACTAGTCCTTTTCAAACGTGCTTTGTAGATGCCTGCAGTGCACATCACCTATTGATAAAGCCTGCTTTATTTCACAGCTCTCAGTTCTTTGCCTTTCATGAGCACTAAATTCCACACCACAAAGTTAAAGGGAAAAAAAAAACTAATTTAGGAGAAGGATTAACTATTTTGATCAGCGTGGAAAATTAGGTGTGTATGTTACTGAGAACAGTCAGGATGGAAGTTGGAACAACTGATTTCAGGGTAGTTTGAATTGTTTACTAATTTATTTTAAAAATTAAACAAAGTCAGAACTGAAAATAGGCTTTACCACATCTTTTTTCAGTTCAAAAATATTGAGTATCTTCAACAGCAAAATCTTTGCCTATCTTACAGGCACACAGAAAGAGATGGACAGTGCACTCTCTAGTCATTCTCAATCTATACTTTTTAACTGCCTTTGTGTACAGTATGGAGGAAAGCTCACTCTGTGACCACATTTAATGTCTCTTTGGATAGATCTGCAAATCTGGTCCTTTTGATATAAGGAAAATATTGTGTGCACCCTGCCTTTTACATGAGCCTTGGTTGCTTCTGCGGCTGTTTCCTCCTCATCAGAATTTGTGATAGGGTACACAGGCAGTGGAGGTACTGACAGGAGGAACTGCAAGCTTTGGTTATTTTTGCAGTTCCCAAGTCACTGATTTCAGACAAAAAAATGTACAATACAACATTTTAAAAGCTCATTTTCCAAGAATAGGGAATATCTTAATACAAGGTCCATGTAACTTGCAAACAGCTAAGCTGGAGTCCAGCAGAGGACTGGCAAGCACCTCCTGGACCATTTAAGCCCATAATGTATTCATATGTCATGCAATTGCTTTCAGAAACTTTGATCAAATTCTACCTGAAACTGGATCAGAGTTTAGCCCCTACTAGTCCAGTCAAAAGACTCCTCCAAAACTTGATTGCACAAAGATTTAGCAACCTTTTCTCATTTCCACAGATAATGTAGCTATTGTTATTTTATGTGCGCTTACTCTTGCACCAACATTTTTCTTTCTGTTAAATAGTTCTTTCTGTTCCCCAGTTCCTTTGTGTAGCAATAGAAAATTTGCTATGCTGAACAAGCAAAGCTTTTCCATTGTCCTCTGTTTCTCTTGTCATGTCATTATTCACAGCATCTATAAATAATTGCTTGTAATATGCTTCTGTAAAATTCATTGAGCATCCAGATTTAAGGGTTTAGGTCAAGGTTTAAATTAAGTTAAAACTGGGCTAGTTGGGTGCATTTTATGTAGCCAAAATTTTGTATAGGAAATTGGATATATATATTTTGTCATTGTTCTTGTTTAACTTAATACTTGCTGAAGCAATTATCCTTATTTAGCACAGTATGTAAATATGTATCTCTTCTTTCCTGCAGTGTCCAGAAGATTCTCACAAATACTACGGCGACAAACATCTCTAAATCATCTCTGCCAAGTAAGTATTTCAGTTACCCAAGCTTGATGAATGCCGTTTTTATTGACTTTTCAAATAATTTTATGAATTGACAGGTTGGACTTTATTCAGAGAAGGAGATCACATTAGCAGTTTGTCTCCAGTATTTGTTGTGGCCACCTCTACAAAATCAAAAAGTAATCACTGAAAAAAGCTTTTCTAGACAACTGGTAATCCCTGATCATTAAATTCAGCAGAGTACTTTCATGAAAGAAAATTATTATTTGATTTGAAGAGGTGGTTCATTTCCAGGGAATAAATGAGAGACATTCCATTGATTTCAGAGCTGTTTGTATTAGGCCAGTTGCAAAGCAAGAAAAATTTATACATGCCAAACAATACATTCCAAGTCTAATTGTATATTATAAATCAAATGCAAATTAGTAAAAGGGAAAACAGCAGAACTGGGTTTTAAATAGACGTGTTCTTGTAACCATAGCAAGTGAATATAGAAGCTGCTCCAAGGTGTTTGGTTTTCACCAGTTTACATCAGAATTACCTGTAAAAAGTTATGAAGCCAAATTCTGTGCAATATAAAAAGGGAGAGAATGAATTGATTTTATTAATGTTTCAGGCATGTATTGGAAGAGATAGGTTTTTTCCCCTGTCACCTGAAAGCTCCACTTTAGGAAGGTATATCCAAAACCCCAGGTTAACCCTGTGAGGGGTGAAGCCCACAGAAAGAAGCTCTAGGGAAATAAAAAACACTCCTGCAAGGAATTTTTGGTAGGTTTCTTCTGCCATTATTTTAGTGATGGAAACAGAGATACCTGTGCTACATTTCCCCAAATACCATAGATCATCACTGAACTCTGGAGCTCCATAGCCATTCAGAGGAAATCAAGATAAAGAAACCACAACCTTCTGCATCAAACCTGGGGTTAAATCTCTTAGGTGAAGGACTCTTCAAGTGCATCACTCCCTTGGGGAAGCTGATAACCTTGGTGTGTGTTATCATCTCTGCTTAACTTACAGAGATCTGTGTATATGACCATGGCCTTGTGTCACTTCCTTTACTCTTAGTCCATCCTCCCCATTACCAACCAGCCAAGACATGCACCTGATGAGGAGGCCAAGGAGCTTTAACCTTTTCATGTGGCTGAGGGAAGAATGATAGTCCTCATAGCTTGGGAGAGGGGAGGGTGCAAACATGAGTGGGGTTTGTTTGGTATTGGTTTGATTTTTCTTGTTGCTTTTTTGTTCTGAACTGAAGCTTGAAATGAAAACCAGCAGAGCTGTTAGAGATTGAGGGGTCTAGCAATGGCAGCATCAGATTAGTGTTGCTCATTAGGGTTTGTGGTGGATGCAGTCAAAATACTTGCAGTTGATTAAAGTAGGCAAATGACTGAAGAGTTCTCTTGCTGGAGGGCCCTGTAATATCCATGAGACATCAAGCTGGTGGGTGGGGGTCCATGAGGAGAATCAACTTAGTGAGCCCAGCTAAGGAAGCGTAAAAGGGGATAAAGCCTATTTTTTAACCTAATAAAGCATGAACTAATGAATAGATTGGATTGGATTACAGGCATCAAGAACAGTGATCCACAGTGCAGACATCACATTTCAAATGCTGGAGGACTGGAGGAATGTGGATCTGAATAGCATTACCAAACAAACCCTCTATACTATGGAGGACTCACGGGAGGAACACAGAAAGCTCATCATACAATGTAAGAGCAGAATCTTCCAATAAAGCCAGGTGAACTTGGCTTCCTGCTGCAAACAAAGCTCAGAGAAAGTAGTGCTGGTTTTGGAGCCATTGGTTTGCTTGGAGGCTTAAGAGAAATATAGAGACATTTACCAAAATGTAAGGGAAAGCCCTGTCAAGGTCTTGTGTTTTGGGGCATAGATCTGGGCACCGTTCCTTGATGTGTTCCTTTCTAGTACCCAGAACAGCCAATGGCACAAACCTTGCACCCAGATTCAGGGGGATTTTTTCCATGAACCTGAGCAAGTTAAATCTATGTGTTAACCATTGTACGTGTGAAAGTCCAATCTTTCCTGCTGTAGAATTGCAGGAGAATTGTCTTTTGAATGGCTTTGACACTTAGGTGGCTGTGTATTTGAGTCCCTTGTAAACTTGTTTATAAAAAGCTCCTTTTTACACAGAGTCTTCATAACCAAGAGCATTTGATGCCTTGAGCATTTGCCCTGAACTTTTATGACTAAGTACAAGTCCTATATCAGACAAGCTCATTTCCTAATTTAGCTTTTGTCTTGTAGAGTGAATGGTATGGACTTGAAAGTGACTTTGGAGATACTGGCAAATTGGTTTTACAATTAAAGATCTTTTGCAAATACAAAATATTCCTTCCATCATCCAGCAGGTGTTGCATAGTTATAAGCTCATGTGTAATCTGAAGCACACTGAGTTTTTTTTGTTTTGAGGCAACAGAGTTTTGTCTTTAACATCCTTCACATAACCTCACTCTCTGTGAACCCACCTGTTGCATTGCCGTCTCTCTCCTGAGGAGGACCAGTCATCTTTTACCCAGAATCTGCCTGAACAGGGCACAACCCAGGCAACCACTTGTGGGAGCCCAGCAAGGGTAGGTTTGCTAGTGGGGTAACTCTTCCAGGGAGTGGCTGGGAAGACAAGGGGTGACGCCTTCACATGTACCCTGGACACGACAAGGCTGACTTTGGCACTCATCCCACTCTGTTAACACTCGAATTCTTCTCCTCTGTTCAGGGATGGGCCTTGCATTCTCTGCTAGCTCTGTTTTCCAGGGACAGGTTCCTGGTATTCTTTCCTCTCTTTCTTAACCCTTGATTCATTTCATGGCCCTCTTCACTTTTGGAGAGGGAACTCGACACAGCAGCAAAGGAAGTAGCATACAGTGAGACTGAAGTCCAGAAGCTGAATGAATCCTTCTGTTGTCTGTTATGTTTTCAAGATCTGTCCAGCATCCTACCACTGGCCAAAAAAGAGAGTTTTCAAAGTTACACTCCCTAGTAGCAGCAACATTTTTGGCTGCCATTCAGAACATCCTTAATGTTTAAAAAATCTTCTTGTGCATGTGCTATTAGCGTAATAAAACCAAACGTGATTTTCCTGAATGCTGTTGGATTTGTGCAAGTTTTTCCATATCTTAGGCCTATATAGTCCAATAAGAAGTTAGTCAGAAATAGTAAGCTAGTAGCTCATGAGATGGGATGCCAATGAGGTGTTCAGATACGTATAGAGAATATTCCAGAACTCAGATTTTTCTACTTGACCAAAGATTTTTTCACTATGCCTTGTGTGACTTATATGGCATCAATTTAAGGCCTGTTTTCATACTCTTGTTACTAATAATCAAGGAAGTACAATTTCAGCTACTCTAACTAGAGAAAAAAAATGGGGTCATAAGCCTATAAACAAACTTAGAGAGAAACAGAGAAAAATCACTGGGGTATAAGAGAACCTCTTTCCTTTTCTGCTAGACTGCCTACCTCTGACATGATTTCTGCTTTATTCCCTCATTCTCAGATCCTGTTGAGGTATTTTTAACAATCACTAAAGGCTAAACCTCTAATTTTCTCAAATAGGTCATCGTACACGGTTGCATTGCTCCAGCAGCAAAGCAGGCAACTGATTTGTTTTTCTGCTCTTGCTCCCCTCTTTGCACAGCATATGAATTACTTCATCTGTTGTATCAGGCAGTTTTTGTCCAGCCAAATACTCAGGTAAGGAGACAACATTTAGATTTCTCTGTGATCCTGTTCTGAATAAAGGGAGGTTGCCCATTCAATTAAAGAATGAAAGAAGATAAGGGTGGCCCAAACGTCATTTCCCTTCTTCCTCAACTAATGTTTCTGGTAACTCAGCCTTTCCAAGTCTCAGTTAAACAAAGTTGTAGTCAGGTGTTTAGCAAATGTGTTCCTGCTCATCCTCCTGATCCAACAGAATCAGGGAGGTTGTTCTCTGCATTATTTTTGGATAGCCTCTCTGGCTCATTTCCTTAGCTATCGTCTCTACGCTTTGCCTCCTTCACCCCCTTCACTGTCTTTCCTATGGAGAGAAATTCCTTCCTCCTATTACTTTTAATTAGTTGTAAATTGAATTGCTTAACACACTGAAATCATCCTGTAACACAGCAGGTAGAAAGTATCTTTCTTCTTGAGCTACTGGGTCTTTTATCTTAGCTGAGTTGAAGAATTAGTTTGTTGAGGTGTTCAAAGCACGTGATTCTTTGTCTTCCAGCCATTGGTTCTCATATATAAATGAGACTTGAAGTTTTAAGGACTGCAGTTGAATGACTTCTTAACTTTTTGTATTAAAATATTAATACGTGTACTTGGAAAAGATCAAAAAGTATACAGGTTGCTTTTTGCACCTCTTCTTGATAATAACTAGAGTATTTCTGCACTGATAGCAGTTTGTTTTGAGGAAAGAGAAGTTTATGGACATTCTTTTTATGTGTGTGTGTCTGGCATTGCAAATAGATGATTTGCAGCAGTTAAATCATGTTTTTGCAACTAAAGCATTATACAGATGAGCGCTCTATCAACAATACTCATTCACTTGGTGCCTAGAAGATTCTTTATGCATTTCTAAACCAATTTCATGCATGACATTTTTTCATCACCAGGGTCAAGACCTAGTTTCTCACTCTTCATAGAGAACACCATAAACATTTCACTTCTGGACGCAGCAGACAACTTAAATAAAAACACTAATTTTAAAAAATAGTGTTTGGCTCACATTAAAATAACATTTTCAATGATTGCATCACTTTCAGTAGAAACAAAATAAAAGACCCAGCAAACTTATTGGGTCAGCCCCAAGAAAGATGCATTTGTTTCAGTTAAGCAATCTATTATAGAAAAACACAGTAAACTTGTGATTCTTTTGGTAGCCTTCTGTGATTTGTTTTTCTTTTGTTTGAAACAGAACCCAAGTTCTAAGGTGAGCTTTTTTTTGTTCTGTTTTGTGTGCCAGTGTATCAGGAGTTTGATCACCTTTTGGAGGAGCAGTCCCCCATTGAGTCGTACATCGAGTGGCTGGATTCCATGGTGGACAGATGTGTTGTAAAGGTTGGTAAGGAGGAGTGAGTCACTGATGTGCTGATGTGCATTATGATCTCTATTCAGGTAATACATTTTTAGAAAAGGTAAAAATAATTACAAAAAAAAAAAAAGAGTTGGTAATGAGCAGGACTAAAGCAGTAGAGGACAAAATCTCACTGGTTTTCATGGAGAATTGCTCACATTCAGGATTTTGCTTTATTCTGCTCTTGTTTATTTCATTCCAAAAGATGGTATTCAAAAATGAACAGGGGTTTATTGAGGTTTCCCATCAAATCAATATTTCCAGGGATATAGAGAGATGAATTCAGAGTCAGAGTCATCCTAATGGTATAGGTGCAAAGAAAAACATAATCTGGCCTTTTAAGATTTTAATGAAAAGGATATTTAAGCTAGCTAATTTGTTTATATACAATCAAATGTAAGGATGAAAGTCTGCATTACCATTCAGCCAAGGACACATTTATGTTCCTTTTGAGTTGATACGGAATACCAAAGACTTGTATTTTATTTTAATTAAAGTACATGCAGAAATCTACTAACAGTGCTTTAAAACGTATTTTCAAAAGTGCTCTGGCATCACCATCATTTTACATAGAGTATGAAAACATATAAATGACTATTTTAACTTCTTCTTTGTATTAGGATGTTCTGTTAGAATTTCAACTCTTCATTCCAGTTGTTAGCGCTCAGAGGTAAAATCAAAACAAACCTAAATATGCTGCCTCTATCTCTGGTGCAAAATAGCCATATAGAAAACAGATAATTCTCCAGATTACTTAAAATACTTTGTTTTGGGGAACTTCTCTTCTAGTCAGTAGAATGCAATTTGAAATTCAGGCCAGAGCTGTTAATTTTAATGAAGAACTTGACATGAATTTTAATAAATGGATTTTAATAGCTGATTGGGTGAATCTAATCCTTTAACTAAATGTGGCTATAATAAATACATTTTTGAAGAGTTAATGCCTAAAGTGTGCTTTCTGTAAAAGATTTTTCCTAGTAAAATGACTAAGTGAATTTATAAAAATAAAAACAAGAAGGAACAAAAAACTTTATATTCAATATTAAACCTCATTTGAAATAGTAATATAAATTTGCAGTGTAGATCAAACATCATTGATTATAAATTGCTTCTCTGACTAGGAAGCAAAAAGAAGCGTGTTAGTAATTAGGTTAAGATGAAGATCAGAGCAATTTTTTTGCAGTCCTTTTAACATGTATAAAGGAGATCCAGTCTTGAATAATACTTTACTGTTTCCTCTTTCTGAAAGTTGTCCATGGTTATAACATGGTTTTCTGTCTAAGGCCATTTTGAGTTTGGGTTTTCTAATTTGTAGTGTATGTTTTAATGTGAAGATGGCAGTAAGTGTAAAGTTACACTTTTCAGTATAAAAAGAGAAGGTAGATATATGCATCATTCAGCTGTATTGCTGGTAGAAATAAAAGTTTCTCCATGTCAGACACATCTCTCTTCTTGCAGGTAGCTGCCAAGAGACAAGGCTCTTTGAAGAAAGTAGCTCAGCAGTTTCTCCTGATGTGGTCTTGCTTTGGCACTCGAGTGATCCGGGACATGACTTTGCACAGCGCACCCAGCTTTGGTACTTGGATTTTGTTGCAGTAATTGCATGCCACAGTCAAAAAGATCTGTATGCCAGCTTGTAATGTACATTTTAAGTGAAAACATAACTAGTCTTCACATGTTCAGTGCTCTATTAAAAAATAGGCTGGGGCTATTGACACTTGGAAATAACGCTTAGACAGATCTGTCTGCAAGCCGCAGCCAGGGGAGGTGAAAATGTTGCTTCTTCCTTCTGTTTGCTGCTAGGAGCTGCAGGGATCAGTCACAGGGCAGCTGGGAGACTCCATTACAGGAGCATTCCCTAGTGCACTTCAGTGCAAACTGAGCCTGCTTACCCAAACCACTCTGGCCATGTGTTGAGCCAGGAGAAGTGACTTGGTGCTGAAGTGGATGGAAAGCTCTCCAGTGAAACACTTTGCCAGCTCTCCTCTTAAAAGACATAGCATTTGAAACTGGTCTTTGCAAAGTGAGTGTGCTTCTATAACCTGGAGAGAGTGTCTTCCATTTCTTAAGATGTCAGTTAGGATGAAAAAATAGATACTTTTTAAATGAAAACTCATGTTGCTTTTCCACACTGTTTGAAAGTAGGCTTTGTTCTCAGATACAAAAAGTTCAGATTGAAATAATTTTAAAGCAAGAATGACTCGACTGGTGTGCCATGAGTGTGAACATTCAGTCACTTGGGACCAGACTTTGCATGAGGGATGCTTTTTATAAATGCACATTTGTCTGAATATGTTTCTAGAAAGATCAGTAAAGAATGGTTTTATATGGGTATTGCATTGAACAACTGCAAGGTTTTCTGCTGGCTGAGCTTTGATGTCCTTTATGCTTTTAGAACCATCTAATAATAAAAATTTGGGTAGTGCCAGTGAGATACAATATGATATTTTAAAATATGTTTTATATATTTATAGTACATGTAATATTTATTTATATAACCTGTTTATGTTTTAACCTGAAACTACTTTCATTTCCATTGTAAAAGAGTTTTCCAAACAGGTGTTAATGACATCAGGATAGTGAGCATCCCCAAGGTGATTACAGTTTTCAGAAAAAACACAAAGCTGTTCAGGTGCAATGCTAGTGGAGGCAGAAGGAGCCCTGAAGTTTTGAATATCAAAACCATATCCTTATCCTATCAGTCAGCAGCCTGGGTTATCCCTACACAAGTGTCATAAATTTTATTTAGTCATGGACACAAATTTATAATAATCTACATTAATGATGCTATTATTTCACTGCAAAGCCATCTGACATATTGTTCATGAATTAGAGTTGAGCAAGTTCCAAAAGAATAACCCCTGAATGTAAAAACTCAGAGCTAGATGGCAGAAACTTTTCTGCACTTAATTTATACAGTTCTTTCTAGCTTTTTAGAATTATATATCCATTAATTGAGTTCTATGGAGAGAAACAAAGACTAATTTACTGTTCTAAATATTTACATATATATATATATTTGTTCTTAACTTAGATAAAAAGTTTTGCATTTTTACTGCATTAGGAACTGTTTCAGTAGACTGATTTTTAATTATTTTTTCCACCTCAAACAATATGTAGACTCAGATCCTTACAGTGTAACTTTTTAAAGTGAAAGAATGTGTTAGAAGATGGGATTTTTACTATGTACAGGACAGTATATTTTTACCTTTGAAACAGATTATTCCGAAATCTGATTGAAGGAAGTGGTAATACCTGGCACTGGAGTGACAGGCACAAAGATTTGATCTGCAAGGCTTTTAAGCACGATGACATGGGCAGGTTGAAACAATCTCTGGCAGAAAAAAAAAGCTGCTCTCTCTCTTGCTCCCTCTCCCTTTTTTTCTCTGCCTGCCTCCCTCTCTCCCTGCCTCCCTCTTTCCTGCTTATGCCTATCAAAGGCACAGTTGGTGGCAATGTTTGGGTAATACGCCCAGTGTAACTAATGTAAAAGTAACTGATTAGTAATAGAAACTCCATGATTTTCTCCAGATCTGGAAATCTTACTGTTGTTTTGCTACTTACACATAATTGCTGTATCTCTTTATAATAGATACTTACTGTGCCTTATCTGGCCATTGCCATGATTTCTGTTAACCTCTGAAAATTAGAGCCAAATGCTATTCATTGTTGTAACTACAGTCTCTTGAATGACTTCTTACCTTTTCCTAAAGAAGTGATTGATTTGTTGGCTACAACTGGATCCATTTCTGTACTTAAATATAGACTTGAAAGAGCCCAATAGTTTCATGTGAGAAACAGTAGCTTGCAAACACAGAATAAATTATGGTACATTGTGCTGAATAGCCATTCACTGTGAGGCTGAAATGCATGCCCTGATATCAGTTTCACTCTATAGCTTGAATTTCATTTGACTTACTTAAAAATATAAAAATACCACATTCATTACATTCAGTACCAAAACCTTGTTTGTCTGATGTCTTTCACGCAAATTCTGGGCTCAAAAACTCTGTGCAGAGCTTAAAAATACACAGTGGGAGAAATAATAGGAGAGGAAGAGAGAAATTCAAAAGAACGACAAGGGCACTGGAGTGTTTTTAAATGCTGCATTCAGTATTGCCAACCCCAAGTCTTCAAAATAAAGTGTTAGGCCCCCCAAAAACAAAGACATTTTTTAAAATAGCAGATCTTGGGTTCTTCTTGTTTGCTTGCTAGCATTACAGTGTTTAGAGTTCGCACTCCCAAATATTTTTATGAAAATACAAGCAACTTTCTTTTTTTTTAAATAAAGGGTGAGTAAGGAGATGGATGGAAAATAGTAAATACCCCAAGCTTTATACCACTACATGAAGTTTGCCAGCATTTTAGCCTGTTTTTCTTACCTTGAAGTTACTTATCAGTGGTAGCTGCACTAGAGTCAATAGAAACTTCCTACTGAAGAAACTAGTCAGGAGAAGAGTGAGCATTTTGTGGAGATTCTTGAAAATCTAGATTTCAACTGGGAAAATCCTAGGCCAGTAACAATGTGCTCAGCCATGTCTGCTATCTTTGTTGCACTGCTAAATCGAATAGGAATTTATTCAACAAGACTTTGAGCCCAGAGGATTTTTAAAAGCAAATTCTCTGCAGTAGTTAAGTGAAGATCCCCACCTTTTACCCTTGAAAGTCTGGGGAGACCTGTTACCATTTTGATCTGCTTTATCACATGAAACAAACAAAGAACTGGATGCTTCAGGTTCACCAGCAGCCAGAGATTTCCTCCCTATAGCAAAGGTGTTGCAGTCAGGTGTGTCCTGTTCCTGTGCTGCCCTGCCCAAGAGCACAGGGGCACATGTTCACCTCCCAGAGTGTGTGCCCAGCTCATATCAGTGACAAAAAAAACATGGAGGCATGGAGGGGGAGAATGAAACACAAAGACCATTGGGGTCACAAAGAAAGAGAATGTGCTCAGAGTCACTCTGAAAGCTGAACTGCCAACTAGAATTGAATAAGAGTATTGGGTCTTTCAAACCACTTCTGCCCTACAGCAGCATGTTTGAGTACAGAAGTTGGAGCAGGGGTAGTTATGCTTCATTGTGATAAGAGCTAATATCTCAAGATAAACCTAACTCTCCTGTGAAGAAACCAGTCATTACGAAATTCAATTGAATTTGAAACTCGTTTGATCTTTTCCCCATGAAAGTATTTCTCTTCAAATGCAATAATGGAAGTTCCAAAGGAATACCTCCACATGAGTTATATTGGGGTTTTTTTTTGTCTGGCAGTAGTTGATCTCTGTTTCTATCTCAGATGATGACTTTTCTCTGATTTAAGCTAGCTGCTGGATGAGCTATTATTTTAACCTCACTGTACTTGTACTTGTCAGAGTTACTTAGTGACTTAAATGAACATGTGTTAAATACTCTGTGGAAGTCTAATTGAACAAAAGCGCTTTAAAAAACCAAACCCATTGTATGATAAAATCCTGTTTGGAACTATTGCAGGTACTTCATGTCATGGAGTCTATTGCATAAATTGAACAAACTCCACCTTGATACATGTCAGTGTCCCCCTGCAGATGGCTGTTAGTCCTTTCAGGAGGACACAGGGCAATGTCTCAGCTCTGATGTTTTGCTTCTCTTACTTTCCCCCCTCAAAAGTATCTGTGGTCTCTTCTTACACATCTTTTTTTCTTGTCATTTGTGATCTAGGGCAAACATTTCTTCACCATCTCTGATACGTATGCTTTATAAATTATGGGAAGCAACTCACTTCCTTTCTGTGCAGGTAGTTCAGAAAATTCATACCAGGATGTGTCACTAAGGCAGCCAGTTTGAGATTCTACTTCTGACAGAAAATTATATGTCCTTTAGACAATAGGAAACAATTCTACTGTAGTGCAATTGGCAAAACTGACATTTAGTGCTGATGTAGAAGAAGAATAATCCTTCAAGTAGCAGCTCTCAGCTAGGTAGTCTTCTTGTACCCTAAACCACAACTGGTTGTAGAAGCCAGGATAGATCTAGGAATGAACAGTTTGCTACTCCCTGGTTTCACTTTGACCTCTCTTACCTTGAGTAAGAGAGATATTTCAGTACATGGAGGCAGTCTTATTCAGGGCTGTTTGTGTTGAGTACCATAATAATTAGTTTAATGAGTGTATTGAGACAGTCAATGGCTTTTTTGTTTGTTCACTTTATTACCAGGGTCTTTTCACCTTATTCACTTGATGTTCGATGACTACGTATTGTACCTGCTAGAATCACTCCATTGTCAGGAGAAAGCTAATGAGCTAATGAGGGCAATGAAGGGAGAAGGAAGCACAGGTGAGTCTGTTATTTTATTCATTATTTGTTGTTTTATTCCCCTGGTTTCTCTACTTTTTGTGTTAGGACATACCTTTATCCTTACCTAACCCGCTGAGACTTATCCAGGAGCAAAGCAGTTCTATCATGATATGAAATAAATCACTTGGGAGGCATCCCTGGTTAATACATTCTGAAAACAAACTGCCTGCTTCACAATGTCACTCTGGATATCTGAAACCCCATTCCTAAGCACTTGGTGTTGCAGTAAGAAATTTTTGTACTGAACCTTTTATCTTAGTTAATCTTTCTAAGCCACCATTGAATTTCGGTGGACTCAGTGTTACTAAGTTCCCTGATATCAGTGGATTTGTACCAGTCTAAATAAGAGGAAGAGATAGCAGGAGTGAGAAAAGACAAATGGCAAAGCTGTTGTTGGTGGTACATGTACATTCTGAGTGCCTGTACAGAAGGAGATTCTGAGTCCTGCTCCACTCCACACTGCCTTGCCAGAACAGAACCAAGCAGGGATTGCTTTTAGTTTTTTTCTACTCCGGGCAACCCCTTGTAATAGAGGTCCTCAGTGATCTTCCTTACTTGCATCTTCCATTAATTTTGGCACATGAAGCCTCTCTGTCACCTTTGAAAGTTTCATTCTCCATTTTAGCTGTGGCTTAATTTATCACCCTGTAGATTTATGGGAAGGAAAACATTAAAGTGATTAGGATACTGTCTTCTGTATGGTGAACAACTTGAATTTAATTCATTGCCCTGCCATAGCCTCTTGAGATTTTGACAAACAAGTTGCTTATTCTTGCATATTTTCTACCTACCTTTAGCAGCTAAAGCTATCCGGAATATCCTCCCTTTTTAGTCAACAAAGAAAGAAGATCATGGCCCAAAGCCACAGGAATGCTCTGGAGACTCCTGTTTCTTTCCAATGTCTCTAGAAGGTGTAGGAATGCCTGAGTCAGACTGGACTCCTAATTTTAGATATGTAATGGTACATTAAAGGAGTATAACACTTAAGCTGTCCACACACCGGTTTCCTGCCTATGCAACAGGAAAAATTGCACTTTCCTTTAAGAGGTCTTCTGAAGGTACTCTGAAGGTTGTAATGGTGAATGTTATAGAAGTACTCCTTTCAAAGATTTCCTGCCTTGTATTTCATGAAATACACTCTACAGAACCTAACTGCTTGCATTATTTTTCTTTAAGTTTCTCAGTGTTCCTTGACTCTACCTTTAGCTATGTCTGACGGGTTTTCTCTCATTCTGCAGCAGAAATACGAGAAGAAATTATTCTGAGTGAACCAGCTGCTCCAACTCCCTCCCCAGCGCCGTTCTCCCCAGCTAAATCTGCCACCTCTGTGGAAGTGCCCTCTGCCCCATCACCCATCAGCAACCAGTCCCCAGAGTATGGTGGCATAACTGCTACTACAGGTAGGTTGGCTTCTGGCAGATAAATCTGCTTGATGGTGGCTTTTGCACTTGGTCTCTTAAAATTGATCCTCAGAATGTGATGTACTGGCTTGCAAGATATGGGAAGCCAGAAATCTGTCCTCACTGTATCCACACATGATGTGCAGTCTACCAGGAAAAAGATCTAATGTTTGGATGTTTTATATGCCTGAAGGAAGTGTGCCAAATATTTCAAGTTTAGTGAGGTTTGCAAAATCCCAAATCACTAGTGGTTCACTAGCTGGTAAGGTGAGAGATGGGTATCTTTCAACATATTTAGCATCCAAATATGTTTAAATAGCCGTGCAAGTTTCTCTTGGGAATCTTTTACACGTTGCTGATAACTTTCATCAATTGATGTTAGAGATTAGGAGTTACATGTTTGAAGCCTATTTTCAGTGTTATACTCTATTATGGCAGCTGATAAGGTTGTATTCTGGTGGGCCCACAAATAAAAAGAAATCTTCACTTAAGGGACAGCTTAAATTTGTGAGTTGGTTGGACAGAAAACAATAAGCATAAAACTAGCTCCTTGTTTGGGCTGCATAAGTGGCCAACATCCTCTGTGCTTTAGAGCAAAACTCATTACCTTTTGGATGTGGGCAGGACAGTCTGTCTGTATGATCAAAAGACAGTGTTCTTTTAATTCATGGAAAGAAAGGCAGAAATGTGAGTGACTTTCAGAAGGCATTTCAGGCAGTGAAGTTCCAGCTTTGCTGCTCCTCAGTGAATAGGGTGTACAATCAGAATGTGGAAACTATCGTTTTTGTGATGTACTAGAAAAGTTACAAAATCTTCTTGAAAGAATGTCATAAAGTGATGATTTACCACCCTAGAGAATTTGGCAGTGGCTAAAGAACTAATAAATCTTTCTGAAAAATGTTTTTCATGTTTTTGAAGGCGCCACAGGGAAGCACAATGCATGTTGTGCTGGAAAGAGATTTAAAAATACTTGTCCCTACATCACAACTTAAGATTTTTCACTGTTGGAGGCAATACAGTAGTTAGGAGGGAAATAGGAAGTTATTATCCCTCAGGACAGTTAGACAAGAGACAGATGATTCATAGACAGGGTAGGTGACCACACAGCTTCAGTCCAGGTGACAGTGGAGGTGGTGAGGTCTTTGACTCTTGTTGAAACGTTGATGTTGTGTGGAACTTGACCTGTAGGCATTGTGGGATGGTTGTGATGCCAGAACCAGAACTTAGTATGATGCAGGGCTGTATGCAGAAAGAAAGGACTGAAAAGAAGGGAACTGTGTGTTCTCCAAGGCCAGTGACTGGAATGGAGGTCTGAGGGACTTGTATTTGGGCTGCAGGTACTGTAACTCCATGTGGCTGTCATATGACAGTTAACCAAAAGCCATTTGCTCTTGTCCTGTCACTACAGGCCCTTGTAAGACCCTTTCCATCTTTCCCTTCAGGTACTGAAAGACCGCAATTGTTCCCATACCAGAACTTTTTAGGCAAGAAAGTGATTTCTGATTATTGTAGTTCTTTTTTTCTCAGCTTTTCATTTTTAGGTTGTTTTAAAGGCTTTCATTTGGTAGAATTGGATTTTACTCTTACGGTCTGGTCCAGTCTCACTTTTGAGAGTATGAAAATAATTTTTGTCTTGCACAAGCCAAATTTGTCAATGTAATTAATGCTCTGGTTAACATTAAATATGAGTATGTGGCTATTTCTTTTTTCCTAATTTGAGCAACCAGTTATACCTCTGTTTGCCACATTCATCATGTAGATGGACTAGTTTTAGTTTGCTTTTTAGTTTGCTAAACCATGGAATGCAGTGTTTATTCACATAAAGCAACACAAAATAACAACTTGTCTCAGCTAAAGGAAAGTGCTAAACTTTAAAATAGGAGTGCTGAAGATGTATTACGCACACTCAAACTACTTTACATACACATCTGTGGCATTATATAGAATATTTTGAAACAGGAACCTTTGTTGTGGAAATATCACGCTCTTGATTTTCTTATGTGTCTTTTATGAGGTAAATGTAAAAATCTACAAATCCTTTGCAGATCTTGAGAACTAGTTCCATTGGTCACCATTAGCTCTCAGTTCCCCAATTTAGGGCATCATTAACTCTTTCTTGCTTGTGACATTAGCAATAAAAGTTAACTATTAAACTTGTATTTTAACCTTTTTGCCTTCGGTCAGTGGTCAGTACAAAACCAGCAAATTAAACTGTTGCAATGACATGATACTGAGCAAAAGAAAGGTAAATCCTATGTATCACTCCGTGGCATCTGTCGTGGCACCAGTAACATTTTATTTAAAACTTTTTGTTAGGTTACTAGACAGTTAAAAGGCTAATTAGCCTCCATCCTTTCTAAATCACAAAGGCCAGATTAATGATTGATCAAACTGCAACAATATTGTAGTAAAAGTGGTAGCTGTATGGCTGACTATGCTGTTCTCTCTTAAAGCCCCTCTTAAAGCTCTGATTACTCATTTGCCAGTGCAATTGTTTTTAGACAAACACAAAATGAACTCTGAATTGTTAGTTCCTAATATCTCAGTAAACTACGGAGTTTGCTGTTCAGTTTTAAGAAATCTATGCATGAAATAATTCTTCAGATCAGCAATGGTCATTAAAGTCACTTCTAAAAGTTCTTCCAAGTCTGGGCTCTGTATTAAAATTCTGGGAATACTGGCACAGATCTAGCATCTCTCATATTTGTGTGTATGAGCAGAACAAATTTTTGGTTCTTTTCCTAAAGCTTCAGCTCCTGGACTTATATGAGTATTTGAGAACATCAGCTCTTGCTCAACAATCAGAGTTTAGTTCTCATAGCTGCAGAGTGCAAAACTCATAAAGGTTTCAATTTCAAAAGGCAATTCTTTCCTCCAAATGGAAGGGCTTGTGTTTTTCTAAAGTTTTATAGGTAAAGTGATCTGTTTGTTGTGTGGGGACAGAATGGGGGTCTGACTCTGGATTTCTGACAGTACTGCTGACTACCAGACATAATGCACAGTGCTGGGAGGTCGTTTGCTCCAGCCTAAAGCAGATATAAAATGCAGCATTGTGAAGCATCTTCTGGGTTTTTTCTGCATTGGTGTATGTAATGGCACCAATGACAACAGGGCTGTTGGAGGACTAGTAGCAGTTCAATTTATATTTGGCTCCCCTACAGATCAGATGGCCTCTTGGTTATTATCCTCAAAATCACTCTTTTTTTTAAAAAAGAGAAAAGAAGAAAAGAGTGATAATAAATGAATTTTCCTATTTTAATCAAACCCTGCATGCTCAGAACACAAAGCAGAGCAAATCATTGCTCAATCACTATTGTTTTTGCTTATTTCAAAAAAGCAGTTCAGTTGGGTTCAGTCATATCTAAAAGACACTTCATTTCTTGGAGTTCAATTCTGCAACCAGCTGAGGAAATTAATCATAAAGGACTGGGGCCTAGGCAGGTATTAGAAAGCTAACAATGGAAACCTTTCACACTTAACTCATTCCTCCTTTTCCACCCACCACAACATTGGCAGTATCCTGGTTGACCTCATACTTACACACAGTCTGCAAATCTGTTGCCAAATTCCATCCTTCCTCCCTGTATTTGTAATTAGGTCACTGAAAATAATAGCATCCCTTTCACAAAGGCAAAGAGAAGCAAGGCAACTGTAGGTTCCCCAGAACATTGTGAGAAAAATATTTGCACTGCTTTCTGTCATTCTGTAAATCCAGAGTAAAACCCAACATACTTTTGTTTCTAAACCATAGCTTACAGAAGAAAGGGAGTATTCCCTCAACAGCTGTGTGAGGTACTATCCTGTAGTACCTCAGACAATTCTTGGTTAGGAGAATTAAACAAAGATATTCACAGCTCTCCTAGTGCAAGACCTGCTTTCTACATTTGTTTCTGTGACATCTGGACAAGCACAAAGCTTGTTACTCTCCAACCATTTATTTTAAAGTTGAACTGAGGTGGCTGACAGTTAGATTTGAATACCAGGAGTGGCATCTCTCATCCAAGGAATTTGACTTCCCACAGGGAGCACATGAAACAACTTGCTGTCCTGGACTCACTCATTTTCATCAGACTATGATAAGATCCTGGCTATTTTTTGAAAAAAGAAAAGGAGGTTGTCACAATGTCTGAGGCCAGTCAAATCACTGTATTTGATAAAATGCAAAGTGTCTTTTGGCTCTGTTATTACAGCTTCTTATTAGAGGTAGGAAGGTCATGAGATTTTTGGATCAACGGCCAATTTTTTTTGTTGGAAGAAATAAAATCAGGTCAAAGTAAAACTTTTGTTTTATAGTGAAGTGAAAAAGTGGGGAAAAAACCCCAAACAATAATGTTACCTAAAAATAAGCATTTGGGGTTTTTCACCCTCTTTGTTGTCCTTTCTTCTCTCTTTGTTTTTGCCTTTTGCATTTAGGCCTGTTTTGAAAGAAAGCTGCAAATTTTCTTTTGGAAGATAACACTGGGAAAATATGTTGACCTTTTGAAATTGAAATGTTTCATTAAAATATTCTGTAGACAAGTTGTTGATATTTTCAAAACTCTTTTGTTTCCAAATGAAGCTCTTTGGTAACTGCATAAGTACTTGTGGTCTCTTCCACCTAAAATGTATTTTTTAGTAAAGGCAGGCTTCCTTAAACATTTTCCCAACTCAAGGAACCATTAATGTTTATTTGTCCATGGCAACAGGAGCTAGCTTTTCTTCTTGAGGATCTCAGTGGTCTTGTGCATTGAGAGGAGATGAAGACAGAAAATTCAAGAGTCAGTGGCAGAAAATGCAGGCGTGTGAAAACAGACCTATCACAAATACTCTTGTCCATAACATGTCCAAGGATTTGTATTGTAAGAGCACCAAATCACACCCTGCTGAAGAATTTCAAGTTGGACTTACCTTGCAAAGCTCAGAATGCCTTCACTCAGTTGCAGAATTAAGCATTTCCCACAAAAAAAAAATTAAAATTATTTCCCTGATTTTGCCAAATAAAATCACACACACCTGAAGAAAATGATGCAAATTTGAAATAGGCTTTTCACTTCCCAAAGCCATGGAGTGGACACGGACCTAGGAGTACAATCACCTCCCCCTCTGAATTAAGCCCTTTCATGCTACAGGAAGTCCTAGAATCCATACTGAAAAAAAACTGAGTCACCTCCTGCAATTCCTTTTAGCTGAAGAAAAAGAGTCAAGAGTGCCCAGAGACCCCCAAACCAGTGTTCTCATTGGGTTAAATTCAGTGTTCTGGTCCTCATTTGCAGGGTAATCTCAGCCAGTATGGTCATGACCTCCAGCAAGAGCTATGTTAGACTGGAACAATGGATCTGTCAGCCTCCTGAGTGAAAGGGGTGTGTGCAAAGGACAAAGGTTTCTCAGCAGCTGGCTCATGAAACTGGAGTTCCTGCCTGGAAGGGATCAGGATGATTAAAAAACTCAGCACCTTCTAAGCAAAATGGAAAACCCACTTCTTTGCTTTGCTCTTCCCACAAGCGCTCTACATGACAAAAATAAATTAAGTCCAGCTTCTGCTGCCACTAAAAAGAAGAAAGAAACATTATTTGCAGGAAGGAAATGACTAGGCTATTTCTGTCTATCTACTTGTCATAATTTGGGGATCTTTGTAGTGTTGCCACTAGAAGGGCTGGTACCTAGTTGGGTGGAACAGGTACAAACTGCAAAGGATTCAACATATTTATTTGCATAATGCTAATTTTTTCTAATCCTTCATTGGTCTGATCATACTTCCTGCCTCAGTCCAGGCCTCAGGGCTGAGCAGGCCAGCAGCCCTCTCTATGTGAGAGAGACCCCAGGGTTTGGTGCATCACGCCTGAGAAACCTTAGCACTGGTGTTCTTCCATTTCTAAGTCCTATTCCACGGTTTTGGTTTTTTCTGCAAAATTATTTCAACACCACACTGGAAGTCCAGATATGTTTCATTCTTCTGGATCCTTGCATGCTCCAAATGATCTGTGTGTTGATATTTATGCCCCAGATACAACTGGTCTGTTCACCTTGGTCAGTGCTCTCTTTCCGTGATCATTGCCTGTTCGGTTGTTTTCCTATAATTGCCTCAAGGCATGGCACCTCTGTGGATGGCAGCCCTGTTAACTGTGTTCCTCTGGCTCCTCTCTGTCTGCAGGGGCTATGCAATCCTACACATGGTCACTCACCTACACTGTGACAACAGCTGCTGGGTCACCTGCTGAGAATTCCCAACAGCTGTCCTGCATGAGGAGCCCACACGTACCTTCGTCATCCGTCACACACCGGATACCTGTTTATCCCCACAGAGAAGAACATGGGTAAGGCACTTCCCAGTGTCTTGGGTTTTTTAGTGTGTTTTTGGTGGGATTTGGATGAAATTCTGCTTAGGTGGTTTTTTTGCAGTACAGTAAAAGCTGTTTCTTGATGTAGTTAAGTCTGTATTGCAAATATGCTGGTATCATAATTCTTTGGCTGTTGTTGCTGTTCTATAATTATATTATGTCTTGGTTTTATAATCTCATTTAGTTCTATTCAAAACCACAGTAGGCCTGGAGGATATTTTCTAAAAGGGAAGGCTTAAGTAGATTTCTTCTCTGATTCCTGTTTTCCTGTGCCATGTTTGAAAAAGCTAGATGTGCCTAGAGAACAACCCTACTGTACCATGTGTCAGGAGAGGTGATCCTTCTCTTTTGCTCAGCACTGCTGAGACCACATCTGGATCCAATTCTGTGCTCCCCAGTACCAGACAGACCCAGGCATACTGGAGTAAGTCCAGAAAAGGGCCACTTTGATAATGATTGTGGGACTGGACCATCTGTCATACAAAGAGAGGCTGAGAGAGCTGAGGTTATTTAGCATTGGGCAGAGAGGGCTCAGGGAGGGTCTTATCAGTGTTAGAGATCCAATACCTGCTGGGGGATGTCAAGAAGACAGAGACAAGTTCTTTTCAGTGGTATTTAATGACAGGACAAGCACAAATAGAAGTACAAGAAATTCTGTTTAAACATACAACAAAAAACTTGTTTTACTGAAAGTGTGATCAAACATTGGGACAGGCTGCCCAGAAAAGCTATGGAGTCTCTGTCCTTGCTGATGTACAGACTCCAGCTTGACATGATGGCTCCTCTTGTGGACCCTGCTTTGAGCAGGGGGTTTAGACTAGATAGACTCCACAGGTCCCTTCCAACCTCAGTGATTCAATGACCTGCAGATGAAAAAATGTCTACAGTTTGAAGATATAGACACATTATCATCATAATAGTATCATATTCTCCACCACCAAAATTTGCTCAAGGCTCTCAATTAGAATAATTAGAGGTATAAATTTATGTAGCACTATTTCATCTGGAAAAACTTCAGACACTTGCTAAAGCTCTCAGTGCTGTTTTCATGGAGCAACACTTCCTCTGTGCCATCTTCATTTGATTCAGTGCATAATTCACAGATATTCATAACTAAAAAACCAATCATAAACTGATCGATGGAGAAGGAATAGACAATACAGCAAGATCAGCAAATGCCCAGGTGCTGCTATGATGCAAGAGGTTCAAAAGGTTTTACTGTGCTCCTCAGTCTTGTTGCCAACTCATTGACTTTGCAGAAGTGCTTTCCCAGTGTGAAAGACTCTGAACTGTTTGGAAGGGTATCAGTAGATTAATTTGAACCCGGCATCTTCTTCCATCTTGGATGTGATTATTTTTAGATATCTGTTTGAATGTCACTGCTAAGCCATTACTGGGAAAACCTGGATAAGGAGAAAGGGAACATCTCTCTTACCCAGAAATATGATTGTTAGGTGGATGGAGGCAGAAATAGAGCAGCACAGAGGTTCAGGAGCTAAAAGTATTCAAGACATGGAACAGGCCTCAGTAAGGCAGTGTCTATGCTATATATATGTGTGTGTGTATGTGAGAATTTGTTGTTTCTACAGGAATCTCCTGTCTCTGGTGTTGGATTATGGTGCTTTGAGGAAACGTTTTAATCTAGGTGAATCAGCTTTTCTGAAAGACAACAAAGATCAGATGTTCACAAAACTGGGGGGATTGCAGAAAGTGTCCATGCATCTTCTGCTAGTGAATGGTTCAAACACTGACTCAGTAGCTAAGGAAACTGCTCCCTCCTTTGCCCCTGGATGTCCCTAGGCAGGAGTCTGGGATTCAACAAAGAAAGTAGACAGGTTCTCAAACCTCACATCCCACTCCCTTATTGAGTTGGCTGTGCTAAAGCTGAACATTGTATGCTTCTGATTCAAACTAATTCACTTCTCTCCCTCCCGAAAAAGGAACATCTGACTGCAGTACAAGGAGTTAGCTGAACTCATTGTAGTTCTTCAAGTCAGGGCTTACCTTACTTCTCAGCCTGGACAGCAATTTACTGGGAACATGGCATTAGATAACAATAAAAGGAAAAGACACTCTCCTCAGAAAGTGCAGAGCTGAGTCTGCAGTTTGAAATTAGTCACAGAAACATGCTGGGTCTCTCTATTTGATGTTGTGCTGGACACACACTTTCACTGGGGGCATCTGCTTCCCATCTGACCTGGAAAATATCTTTTTGAAAAAGATTTAAAATATCATCCTCCTATTAAAAAAATAAGAAGGTATGTTTCATAAAAGTTGTGGAATGATTAGCTGGAATAAACTATTGTGCATACTAAAAGTGGTTTTTGATATATTTTAGATACACAGGAAGTTACAACTATGGTAGCTATAGCAACCAGCATCCCCATCCAATGCAGAGTCAGTATCCATCCTTACCACATGATACTGCTATTTCTGGACCACTTCACTACTCAGCTTACCACAGAAGCTCTTCACAGGTAATCTGCATTTATTACTTGATGATAGTTTTTATAACATTTAAAATAATTCAGTTTGTGTATTTATCAGCATATTAGCTGTCTAGATATTGATGGCTCCTATTTATTTTTCTAATATTACCTTGGTATCTTTTAATTATAGTGGAGATCAGAAGTAGCTTTTGATTTTGTCAGTATAAATTGTTAATTCTAAAATCCAGCAGTCTGGATTGTGGAAAGTGTTTCTGTTTTAAGGAGTAGCTAAAGCAAAAATTAATGTAACTAGTTGTATGATTCTTAGGTGTTGGGGGCAGGAAGAGATCCCTAAGAAGACATAAAAGTGTTTTCATTTAGCTGAAGATGCAGAGACCATAGTGAATTCTTGTGGGGTCTCTGCTTTTGAGGATACCCATGTTTAGGAATCTGCCAAAACAGTGAGTGCTGCATATAGTTTGAATAACTTCAGGACCCCACTGCAGAGGTTGTTAAATCAATATCCTGTAGTCTCCTACTACAATGCTGAGAAAATATATCAGTAACTCTTCCACCTCATGAAGCTGAGCCAGTAGGAGCCAGCACAGATGAGGTGTGAGGATCAGATCTGGCAAGAGTTCCAAAGTAGTGCCCCTGTTGGAGGGCTCCAGTGGCCCATGCAGCTGGTGCTTCCTCAGTGTGGGCAGCTGCTCTCTGGGCTCTCTGCTGTTAGATTAGCAAAGGGCAGATACAGGGAGGAGGTGATGGCATCGGGGTATTCCACTCACATGCCACCACTTACTCTTTACTGGAAATTTATAAAAGTGTATCAGGGACTGCCATGCTTAATTATCATCACTGGACTGCAACAGTTTCATACCAGATGCAAAAACGTGGATTTGGTAGTGCATTGAAACTGAGCGCATGAAAGCTGCATCTCATTCTGGTCTTCGGAATCAGTCTGCCATATGACCTTAGAGGAGTCGTTTCTCCTTTTTATGCTTCATTTTCCCTAGCTGTAAGATCAGAATCATGGTATTGATCTCCTTAAAGCTTTTTGAGGTCTGTACAAACCCAAGATGCTCATTTGGAGCAGCTCAACAATGGCTCCCTGGCTTATGGAAAGGGCAAGCTACAACTTCTCACCCATTTGTGTAGCACCTGCTCTGTCAGACTACATGAGGTGTCCGGCTTTGTCTGAGGGTCTTTGTAGCTGCTCTGCCTTCAGCAGGAAAGTGAATGAACATTTAAGTGCAGTGTCCTGGGACAGGTTTGTTTTCCTCCATTTTTCAGTATAGGTCTTACCCTGTTACCTCAAGAAACAAGTAAAGCAAATCAAGATCAACACATTCTTAGTTTACTCATGTCCTGGTTAAGATGCTGTATGCAAACAGTAGCAAACATTGAACTCAGGCAAATATCTTTCATACTGTAGTAGGCTGCCTCTATAAGTGCAGATGTCAGATCGCTTTTTCCTCTCTTGATAGTCTTTGAACTGTCCTGAACACATATGAAGAACAGCTACGCTTTAATGATCACACTTTAAAGGAAAATTATTTCAATTTCTAAGTGGCATTCTCTTTCTCATGCTGCTTATATACTGAGATGGAATTGCACAGCAGGACACAGCCAAAAAAACCCTATTAATGTGCTTGTTCTGTACTGAGAGGAGCTACAAACTGGAACCTTACTTTTCAAAAATTATTTCGAAGTCCTTAACAGTTTGATATAAAATTTGCTGACAGTGTTTTTAAAGCAGTGTCTGTAAAATGCCTGCTCTGATAAGAAGTCCTTTCTTAGCTACTTTTAACAAAAAAAAAGCCCATAAGATGTCCCTAATAAGATATTAGGGAACTGCTCCTTTTCTAGTGGTCTTTGTGAGAGGAGCATGTTGAAAGGAGTTACAGTAGGACTCACAATGTTGCAAAATAAAAATACAGGAAGCCAAATTTACAATGAATATATCAACAGCTGCCACTATATTGAGACCAAAGGGGCTGCAATCTGCAGAGCTGTGGGAGTATAATCAGCTGGGAAGAGGAGGCATTGACCATAACATTCAAAAGAACTCTTTGTTATAATCTACATTCTGGCCAAATACAGAACTTTGACTCAACTTTAGCAACTATTCTACCACACTCTTTAGGACAGTGTCTAGGGATTAACTCCTATGGAAAAAAAAATCTGTGTGTGTGGTAAATTCTCTACAAACATGGATTCAGGCAGAGCCCTTGTCCCAGACAAGGGTCTGAGCCAAAGCAGGTGACATGTAGTTGTGGTGGGATTTAAGCTGCAGCTATTAATAACTATTTTGGTCTTGAAGAACATCATATCCAACCTCTTTCTATGGAAGAGAGTGACACACTCCAGGTTTTATCAGCTACTTTGAGAATTTTTCTTTTGTCATTGGAATTTTTAGAGTGAGGCTGTGCTGGGGAAGAAGTCACACAGATGTAGATATTTTACTATTTAATATTTTAATATTTATTATTAACTATTACTTTACAGCTCTCAAAAGGTGCAGGTGGGGGTCTGGCAGTATAGGCTGACTAATTCCCACTGATGGCTAAGACTCTCTTTGATGACAGGAACAGTCTGTTCAAACCTTGGTTGTAATCCCAGTTTTTTCTTCTTCCCTCACCATCTGTGAATAATTCTCAGAACAGTTCCTTACTTGTAATTCCAGGCCTGATTGCTCATTTCTTGACTTGGCTTACTGGCCGGGAGCCTGGCAGGCAAATGAAAAGTTATCTACAGATTGATCTGTTACTACCTAATTCTCTAAGCCATAGTGCAGGAGTGCATACAATATTCTGATGCTATTCCACCGTCATATAGAAGGGGATTGTTTAGTGTGTGTGTACACAAACACATCTATACTGAGACTTTATTTCATCAGTTCTTTATTTCATCTGCTTCTGCAGTTTCAGGTACCAGGTGCCAGGGGTGAAAATAGGCAACAACTCTGTCTAAAAGCCTCTGAGAGGTCTCACCAACATGTGTTGAGTTTAGCAGAGTTACAACACCTTTACAAGGTCACACCTGATCCACCTCCACAGTGTAGGCTTGACTGGCTTCTGAGCACAGCTTTTATCTGCACTGTTCACTCTGGCTGGACAGGTCTTAATCCTCTTTCAGGCTATCCAAAGTGTTTCAATTCACATAGTTCTACCTTTCCTTAGACACAAACTAATCCATGCTGCAGTAATTCTTCTTTGTAAATTTCAAGGCTAACACTTCTAATAAGAAGAATAATTAGGGAAATCTGCAGCAGTATACATTTTAACATATCTGGTAACATATAAAGATGCACATCTTTAACTGTAAGTATCCTGTGTAGCTGTAGTGGATCACACAGTAGTTTCAGTTATCCAGGTCTTATCTCTAGCAATGACCAGAAACAGGTGTGTGGAGGAAAAGTCTTATAAGTAGGGTAAGTAGAAGGTGCTCCTTTCACCAGCACAGCTATGACAACTTTGGCAAGAGCTAACCTAGGGATATCCTGAGTAGGAAGCAGCAGTTGGAATGATGTTTTTGTAGCAAACCACTCTCCATTACCCTGTCTTTGAGCTTTTTGTACATATAGACTTTGTCAGGGGTTGCATGAAACACTCATTCCTTTTTTAATTTTAAGTCAGTTATCTCACAATTGCATTGAGTGCCCTAGGGTTTTTTGGGTGATGAGTAATAGCGAATATTCGTTCCCTGTTTATCTACTCTCACCATTCAAGGCATTATAGATCTGCATCACTCCTTCCTCACCTCCTCCCTGTCATCTCTTGCAGAATTAAGCATTATCATCTCTTCAGTTTCTGTTGTGGCAGGGGCTCTGTGCACAGGAGTTATCCAAGGACTGCAGGGCAGGTGTAGTCTGGGGAGGGTGTTCTCCCAGCTGTGCTGAGCAGGGAACCTGATGGAGCTGGGGCTCCCCTCCAGCCTTTCTGTGCAAACATGATCTCAGAGTAGGTAGGAGGGACTCAGTCAAGAAGCTGCCAAACTAGCCACCTAGGGATCTGAGAATCCCTCCTAGATGCCACACTAAACACTGCCTCATTTTACCTTTTCTCCTTTGCCACTTCTAAAATGGAATGACCATCTCCAAATGGTCCATCTCGGGTGACAGAGAGCCATAGAAGCAGCATAGCAATGTTTCTCCTTTTGTACCATGCAGCTCCTACCTTAAAGACAAGAATGAGTCTATTTATTTATTTATTTTTGCTGCCTTTAAGCTGCATTTATGAAGACCATAGTTTACTTCCATGGCCTAGGCATAACAAATTTTTCTGGAAAATGTTGCAGCAGTACAGTCTGCTGTTAAGCAGTAGTCAGATCTGCACCTCTCAGAGGTCCACAGCAGAGTGTTTGGGCCGTAGTGAAAGGAAATTTAAGCAGTGTTTGTACTCTGACTCTCCTGAACTGCTCTGTGGAGTGCAGTGGTCTCACATAACTCCCCAGGGTGCAGCATGCTGCACTAATCAGTTTTTCTGTAAAATACTGCATCCCACAATTCCACTAAACCATGTCTTTCCTTCATATAACTCGGCAGCAGGATTTGCTAGAAGCAGTACTGGAAGACAGTAGTAACTCTTTTTGTGACAGTGGGGGAGCCAAGGAAATCCTCTCTCAGACAGAGCCCATGCTTTAGTGTCCATTTATGTTCTGGCTCATCTACTTTGGAGAAAAAAAAAAAAAGATGGGAAAAATCCTCCAGCACATACACATTATAAACTCATGACTCTACCAATGCAGTAAGAATAACACCCTCCCCGATAACCACTCTGTCATCAAACAGCTGGTAATGACAGAAAGACAAAAATACTGCCTAAATCCCACCCATGCAGCAAGAGTCATTGTTCCCAACTGTATGGCTTCATAAGGGCCTTGAGACTGTTAGCATGTAATTGAAGTAATTATGGATTGAATGCAACAGGAAACAGATGTCTTCTTTTGAGATAATTGCAAATAGCATTTTTGAAGGTTCCAAATGCCACTCCCAAAAGTACCAAAATCACTTAGATGGACATCAAAGTTTCATTCAGCTTAATTAACAGATTCAATAAGGTTCAATTTGTGGAGAAAAGGGTCAAATTTAGGGTGATAAAGATGCATTTAATCAATAGTTTCAATTATGTCATTTTATAAGATTTATGCATATTTTTATGAGGTTAATTTATAGCCAGCTCTCCACAAATCAGTAGTTTCTGGTATGTGTTACTTGCAAGTACTAAAGTAGTGGCTAACATGCAACATTAATTTACAGCATTCAGTAAAAGTGGGAGCTAATACAATGTAAAGTCAGACCACATTCATGAGGAAAATATGTTGTTGTTTGGACATTGAAATCTTTCACTTCCATTTATAATTGGTTGGTGAGTTGAAAATAAGGATAAAGAGATTATTCTCCATCCTTTCACTATAGAACCTTAGCCTTCACTTCATGGGAAGACATATTTAACATTGTATTTTCTAAAATAATGCTAAACTAAGTTGAATTAATTTTACTTTTGTGGGCAAGGCCTTAACAATAATCTGCTCAAAGTCTCACAGGCTTAAAGGGCTTCTTGTCTAGGTCTAATGGCAGCAGTAGTAACAAGTGTGAGTCAACCCAGAAAATGGTAATTTCCTGTCAAGAGTCCTCCAACAAATGTCGCTTTTATATCTGGCAAAGATCACTAGGCCCCAGTGTTTTGAGTTCAGCTTAAGCACTCTTCATTAAACCGGATGTGGAGTGTGAAAGGTGATTCAGGCAGCATGGGCAGGCATCCGCCCAGATGGCTCTGCTTTGGACACTCCAACAAGGCTGAATAGATGCTTCATTGGGTGAGTTAATAGTCAGGCAGGGGCCAATGAGTACTTTAAAAATATTGTCTTTCAATAGTCTCTTCACTGTAGGGAAAAAGAAGCCACTGAGTCATTTGCGATTAGCTGACCTACCATTACAAAACTTTCCATCTTACATTCAGTCATAACAGAATTTATTGTAAAATACTGGATATTTAGAGTCCATGTTATTTTCAAGCAATTATTCTTTTTACATTCATGGCACATTCATAAACACAGCTGCATTGGGTGCGCTCGATGAAAAGGAGAAGCAGCACACTGTATCCTGTCCCCTCACGCACAGCCATTCCCCTGCCTTCTCAGTAAGCCTAAGCATGGCCTCTGGGCTGCACTTTGGAGGAGGAAGATCTTCCTTTACCCACTGCATCCTGAAGTTCATTCTAGGAGCCAAGATTTCATTTGCACAAGTTTTGTGGTACCAAACAACCAAAAAGACGTAATGTGGCTTCCCCACTACTGCTGTGTACAACAAGGAGACCCACCACAATATTCCCAGGGTTCATTCTCTTCTTCTTGATGATAGGTGAATGTTTTTGCAGTCTACAAATTTTCAAATAGCAAATTATCCTGGCTAAGGACAGGGATTTCTCTTGGCGTTTCTAAGGGATATGTAAGCAAGTAATTCCCCTGTTAGAAGTCACAACCTTGGTTTCAAACCTCAAAGGAAAATTGCATGCTGAGTCAGGATGGCAAAGGCTTCTGTTATGGCTAACAACAGGATAGATCAATTATCTCACTGTGAAGAAGACAAGAGAGAATCACTGGTGTATTATGGCAGAAGTCTAGGGTAACCCTGTTGTAAGTACACTCTTTAGTACAAGAATCTACAGTGATTTCAAGTAGAGATCAATGGGTAATAAAGGTAAAGACCACCATAACTGGTGTCAAGTACAACACTACTGAAGACAAAGAAGAAAGTTTTTACCTTGGGCCAGATACTGTTTCAAAGCTTGAGTTTCATTGGTGCTGGTCACTGGAAGTTCTCATCTTCAATGAAAGCTTTTGGAAAGCCAACAAGTCTGAAAACTTGATTCTCCTTCAAAGGAATATAAGGCTTTTTACCCTCAATATATAAGCTCTGCTGAACTTTCCTACTGAAAAAACTTTCTCTGGGGTGAAGATGGAAATTTAGATGGTGTTGTATAGACCCGTTGTCAGTGTTCCAGGACAGCTTATTCTGGCAGCTGGATCACCAGAACAGTGTTGAAATGTTGATGTTCCAGGGTGGTGCTGCAGTGTAACACCCTGTTTCAGCAGCTGGGATGGCACAGGTAGATCCAGCCTGTGTGGTGATGGGAAGTACAGGCTGGGTAACACCTTTGATGCCTTCCTCTCATCTGCCCATTGGCCTGTCTCCCCAGGACACTCAGGGATGTGCTAAATCACTAACTACAGTACGCTGGTCAAAAAGTCTTCTTTTTCTCCTCTCTAGTTAGGAGTGGCCAGCGTGTGGCCCTGAGCTGCCTGAGGCTTGTGAACTGTTCCAATGTTTGCCAAGGCTGGGCTGCCTTCCTGGCTGTGGTCTGAAGGGAGACAGCACAAACTCCTCATGGAGACACTGCTGCAATTGCCTTGGGCTTATGTAACAGCTGCTTATGCAACTGATTAACCCTGGGCCCATCCACAGTGGGGTAATGTAATGAGACCCCTTGGGAATCTCTACTGCCTGCCTCCCTCCTAGGAACACCTACTCCAGCTGTTCTCTCCATAAGCCTCCAAAATATGAGGAAGGGGTTTTGCAGCCATAGAAAGCTTTGGCATGCAGCTTACAAGGCTTGTAAACATCAGAAGTGATAGTCCTACTTTGGTGACAGCTTTCTAGTTAAAGAAATACCACAGTGTCAAACAACCCAAGACACAGAAATTTTAACTGTGACGCTTTTTGCAGAAAAGGCATAAAGATGTAAAATGTGGAAACTCTGAAGATACATGGCTGGCCAAGAGTTACAGAGATCCTCACCATCTCTGTGATGCACTTGGATAACAGGGGCTCAAAACAGGCAGAGCTGTTCCTCAGACACAGCACACAGATGACCTGCTCCTGCAGGACAGGCAATAAGATAAATACATGCTGAGCAAGCCCTCATAAGCACAGTTTATTTTCTGTTGCTGAGTAGCCTGTGGCTATAGAGGGCAAAAGCTGTTGTTTTCCTTCCTATCTTGTCCTTCCTTAGCCATTTGGCAAACTTCTTTGATTTCTAACTTCCAAGTGTCACTGTGAACAGCTGGGGACTAGAAGGATTCTCCTCCTGCCTGCCTCTTTCCGTAAGTTCTCCAATTAGCTGCTGGCTCTGGGGCCAGACCACACCGTTTTCCTGAAGAAACTGTCAGGATGTCTTGTGAACACTTTAAAGGGAAGGCACCTTCCCAGAAATAAAGATTCTTTTGCTCCTCTCCCTGAAAACTCACATGAGTGAGGAAGAGTTGGGACATTGTATTTTCTGATTTTTAGTAAATAGCAAATTTTTGAGTAAAAGTGGGAGAAAAAAAAAAATTAAATTAATTCAATCTACTTTTCTCCCCCCGTATACACCTAGCACTTTGATAAATTAATTCAATATTTAAAATCAGTGACTGTTTTGCAAGACTCTCCCTGAAACTGTGGTTTACAGCAGACAATGGTTATCTGATATTTCACCTTCAGTATGATACCTTGTTGTTGGATAGCTGCTAATTCATATGATTTTGGTTTTTCTAAACACAGAATTGTGACACCACCGACCCTTATTTTAAAATGAAGTACGTGGCAGATGATTGTTCAATTTTTTTTTTTTTAATTTAATTGTAGTACCCTTTCAACGGCCCAACATCAAGGATGGAGCCTTGTTTGATGAGCAGTACCCCCAGGCTGCATCCCACACCAGTGACTCCGCGCTGGCCAGAGGTCCCAGCTGCCAACTCCTGCTACACGAGCTCCTCCATGCACTCCACGAGATACGGGAATTCCAGTGACATGTACACGCCCTTGACAACGCGCAGGAATTCTGAGTACGAGCACATGCAACACTTTCCTGGCTTTGCCTACATCAACGGGGAAGCCACCACAGGCTGGGCTAAATGAAGGTGACTGGTATCAGCTAAGCCCACACACCTACAAGAGTTACAAAAGCTTCATGCCGTGTGGGATTTTTCGTGGATGTTCTTCAAGGGAGGTGAAAATGGAAAAGATCCTCGGGCAGAAAAATGTAGTTCTTAACGTGGGCAGATTGCAGACCAGTATGACTGAATGCTCCTGTAGCCGAAAAATACTTCTGTGCTGTTCTAGACCACTTTTTGGGCCGATTGGTGCCTTTTTTGATTCTGGGCCAACCCTGTGTGCTCTCAGTTTGAGTGAGCCAGTTTTACCCCCTCTCTTATTGACAAACGTTAATGAGTCTTACAAAAAAGGTACTGAAACAGGACCTATTTATAATTTGAATTAAAGACAGGAAATTTGCCCTCAGCAAAACTCTGTCATCTGTTCTTCTTTTAAGCTCTTAATGCATTCCTAAAAAACCATTCTGCCAAGTCATCACTTACTCATATCAATTCCTCTATCTGGTTCCTTAAAAGGACACGTGTTGCTGTAGGTTTCAGTTTACACCTAACTTTGTATATTGATGCACCTTTCTGTTGATCCAGTAAGTTTGATCTTTACAAAAGAGAAGAAAAGACATGTAGCATTGAATTATACACTGCCTTAAGTTGACTGTTGTTCTTATTATATATGTATTTGTGTTGAGTTTGCACAATCTGGAAAAACCTAACTTCTCTGGTCAGTAATGACAAGGTAAGAAGGGACTTGGGGACTGGGAAGATTTTGGATTCAGAGCCACATATGTTAAATATGATGATATGAAGCAATTATATAAAGAAAATGACAATGCAAACATGATTATTCGCTTAATTATCTATTGACAGGTATGAAACTGTTCTCTCAATTCCTTCACGTGGTGATAATTCTCTATACGTCTACAAAAGCAAAATTCAAAGCTGTGCCTTTGAAGTTATTCTGTACTGTGTATGTGTGGAAAAATGTATTGTATTTTGGGGAGAATTTTTCTTAGACATTTTCCTTCAGATTTGTAGCTATTTGTGAGTTTTTGTTAGTTTTTATTAACATAGCTTTTTCTTCTGTATTATAAAACGCACCAAGCAATTATGGTGGACCTATTACCCTATGGGTAAGAAATAAATAAATGGAAATATGACAACAGGCATTTTGGTAGTTGTTTTGTAAATAAAATCTTTGATAGCACCCAGTGTGATAACCATGTTTATGTCTAAAAGGGACATAAGTGTTATTTGTACAGTTGTGCAAGTTATATGAGGGATTTTCACACCCAAATAAAGTTCTTGAAAGTAAATGAATGCCAGTTAGATTTACTTAAATACAAACATTTCTACATTTCTACAAGCTGAAGACCTTCAAAGAATGTTAGATGTCATCATCATCATGCTTTTATCCAAGGAAGGACTTGAGGGCAGGTACAATTCGTGGCAAATGGGTGATGCACCTCCACTTGCCTGGTGGCCTGGTGACCATGACATGCCACGGTCCCTCCAAGGACCAGATGCCTTGGTGAGATGTCTGTGGGTAGAACTGACCAGTAACTCAAGGCTGGGTCTTTGGAAGGATCAGGATGGTGGTGAGCCCAAGCACCACTCAAGGGAAGCCAGAAGCACTTCTTCTCTTTTTTATAGTAAATTTTTAAACCAAAAGAAGCCTAATCCCCATTGACTGAAAGAGAGGAGAAAATGAGATTATTTTAGTGTACAAATATTCCATATCCTTCAACACCTTTGGGGACAACTCTGCTACCCTGATTTCAACAGCTCAGGCAGACTGTTCAGGAAGGAGGAGGGATATTGGACACAGTGTGAGACCCAGAAATAATAAAACCTTTCTGAGCGGAGAAGTGGGCGGGGGAATTCTGACCAACAGCAGCACCACAAAGCTGCTCATACAAAAGAGCCAAGAACATCATCAGGCAGACAGGGCTTGGAAAGTCTTTTGCAAAAAAACCCCTCTACAGTATTTCTTTTTTTTCCCTTTTTAAAAAATTAATTTAGAAACTTGTGTTGATGCCTCAGGCGTGTGAATGTGCACTTCCAACTACCTTTGAGCTGCTTCCTGATGAGGGCTTTGAAATTTAAAGTAGCCATTCATGGGGGCCGGGTATGGATTGGTGAAGCAGAGGCCAGCACCGGCATGAGAAGTGCTGCGAGGTGAAGCAGGACTCATCCTGGGCCACTGCAGCTCAGAGCCACCACGGCAGCACAAACCACGGCTGCTTTCAGTGACAGGATGTGCTCCAGGCCAGGGAGCAGCAGCTCGGGAGAGCACCATAACCTCTGGGTGCAATGTCTGTCTGGTGAGGGGCAAGAATGTCTTAAATCATCCCAGTACAAACTGCCAAACCTCCCGAGTCAGGGTCTGCCAGCTGTTATTTAATCCTTTCCCTTGACCATGGAAACTTAAAGTTAGGTTTTCTTGCCTAGCCATGCATTTTTGTGCATATAAAGTAAATATGTGATTATGTAAACGCTGCCGAAGAAACTTTTATACCACATTCCAAAATATTCAGTCTCAATTTCAGTTTCTCTTCTGTTATTTTTTCCTATTTTCTTTCTCTTTTCTCTTTCATCTCTTTTTTGTGGTTTTTTTTCTTTTCCTTTTCCCTTTTCCTTTTTTTTTTTTTTTAATTTCTTGCTTACATTCTCTTTTTTCCTAACAACAAATACACATTTTTACCATGCCATGTACCTGGCATGGTACAACAAGGAGGTAACGGGTCCCATTTTTATAAAGATTTGATCTTTTTCATGGGCTAAGACATATAACAAATGATAGATATATATACACAGTAGAATAGAAATTAATATTATATATTACAGCATAACAGACATAACACATTTAATATTTTTAAATAGATCTACACACACACAAATATATATATGTAAGTATGTCTATAAAAATCCATTACAAATCTTCAAGATTTTTCATTACCAGGTAGAAAAAAGACTCAGCGGGGGAAGAGCAGTGAGAACTCCATTCAGTGGCATGAATCCTGTTTTTGTCAGGCTACCTCTTGCTGCTAAGGTCACTACCCTTTGACAAAAATGGCCTCTGACCTCCCCAGCCCCACAATTCTGTTGCGACTGACCCTGAAACCCATGAAATTCAGGGGCAGACATTGCTTTGGAAGGTTTAGATAAAGCTGACTAACATGGGAAGGGCTCATGGTATGCACCCATCTGAAAAGGTCTGGCAGTTCTTTGGTAGAGGATGCAATTTATTCTGTCTTTCTCTTTCATTGAAATCCTAATCCTTCATATGCTACATAAAGTGGAAACTAAAACACGCTGATGATGAATAACAATGTGCCTTTAAAGGGTAGTGACAGTTTCCTAATCTTTGCTTTTCAGGTTTTGTAATTTAAAAAAAAAAAAATTGGCTATGTGTATGTGCAAGTAAAATGAGTGTTTTGCTGTGCCGTGAAGTAAATTATTATAGAGTTGCAAATCTAACAAGCAAAAGACTTTTCACTGGGTTTCTCTCCAAAGCTGCATTAGTTTATAGATGGATCTGACTCAGAAGAAATGGCTGCGCGCTGGATGGCTGGACTTTGTTACTCCTTGCAGTCCAGTGACTGTGCTGTTCTGGATTTATATCTCAGTTCTTGCGGCAAGAAACCCCTGAGGAGGAAATTCAGGTTCTGGTTTGGGTCTGCATCTTAAACCCTGCAGACACGCACTGTCACATCTGACCACCTCTGGGCCCTGTCCATCCGCAGGTGCAACATCCCTGGCGCCTTCCACTACGGAACCGGTCATTGGGAGATAAAGGTTTCCCTTTCTCACGGATTCCTGAACTGAAGGAATAAAGAATTCATGGAGAGACCGGCCACAGCTCCGTATGAACATGTTTGGGGGGGGATTTTTTTTGTTAACTCCAATATATCATTTTCTGCTATCTGCGCCATGAATTTCGATTTTGGGGCACCTTGAGTATGGAAATACTGTGTATCTGCTCGCCGTGGTTTAAACCCACGGTCTTGCAAAACCTTTTTAGAGACACAGTTCACTTTTGCCCGGCTCCGCCGATGCACCTTCCCCTCCTTAACAAAAGGCAAAATTTTCGTGTACCACCATTGCTCCGGTGGGTCAGACTTGAGGAAAAGGGGGTTGGTTTTGCTGCCAGACGCTGGGGCCAAGCTCCGCTTCAGGGAACACACACAGACTTCGCCCGCGGTGGGAGCCCAATGACCTAAAAGCCCAAGAGAAAGCGGCCAGCCGTGGTTGTGGCAGCCCTTCGCCTTGTGACTGACACGGTGTGCACAGGGCAGGCCGCAGAGAGCCCACAGCCGGGCAAGCCTGAGGAGGGAGGGATGCACCGGGCAGCGCCCCGTGCCGCCGAGCGTCCCGAGAGCGCGCTGCCGCCGCTCTTCCCCGCCGGAGCCCTCGGCGCTGTGGGCACGGACTGCAGCACCCATCGTGCCCCGCGGCAACAAAGCACGGCGCACACCGCCGCGTGCCGCGCCCCTCGGCATGCTGGGAGATGGAGTCCTCTCTCCGCACCGGCCGGCCGGCGGGACGGCAGCCAATAGGAGGGCTCGGGGGTGCGCGCCTCCGCCCCCTCCAGCCAATGGCGCGCGGCTGCTGCCTGCCACTCCGGGCGGCTT